>JAOSBL010000003.1:20506121-20517813 GCA_027568915.1 Erythroxylum roraimae | reverse complement strand
AGGCTAGAGATTCTGGGTAATCACTAGCTGTGTATATAACATTTTCATATTTGTATAAAATTTTTTCTGATTTACCAAAAAATATATATATATATATATGTGTGTGTGTGTGGTGTTTACTTTTGGACAGTGAACGACTTTGGTTGTTGGTGGTAGTTATCTTTAGTAGTAGGGTCTTGGGTCATGGAAGTCATCCTAAGTGCCCTTTAGTTAAAATTGATAATATCTTCAATTTGAATAGGTCCTAATCTCAAGTCGGTATCCATTGATGAGGCACATTGAGTCATCAAATTTTTTAAAAAAATTTAAGACATGATTTCTTCAATTAAAATAAATGGATTATTCATTTTGAAATTGTAGCTGCCGCACTAATTAATCATCATCATTATCAATTTAAGATGTAAAATTTAAAAAAATTTAATAATATGTAGTCTTATTTTTTACTACCGAATAGAAACACTATTTTTGACTAAATTAATGTGATAAAAAATTCACTGACTATACAACAAAGAGTAATTAAAATAGTGTTTCTTTGAATTTACTTTCGAATACAGTATGCGTCGCTTACATTTTTAGAAGATCAAATGTCCAAATAAGATATGTTTGGATAAAATTTGTAAACTTCTAACAGTAAGTCGTACTTATGAATAATCAATACGTACACTGACGTCTCATATTGACTTTTGAAAACGACGTAATTTTTAATCCCAAACGGCATTGATGATTTGATTTCCTTCCCAAAGTAGACAGGCCAATATCACACACCCACACACGCACACAGTCCAAATCGATCCTGTTCCGCTCCATGTGACATTGCTTTCCTTAGTACGTGCGTAAACTTCCAACTCCACGCGTTTTATAATTTTTTAGCAATATTTAAATTATTTTAACCCTTTTTTTAATTAAATAAATAAACAAACAATTGGATTAGGATCGACGACTTTGACTAGGGCCTTCTCACGAAAGTTTCCAACCATGAGTTCGGTACTTGCTTATATAAGTCGTTCCACGCGGCTAATTATAAGTGGCCAGCTCAATTGAAAAAAATCCTACGACTACGTGTTAATGGTGCGTTGGTCTGTGATCGATATCAAGCGTCCGTCAGTGACTTTCTCATCAGAGCCAGTTCACACAAGCCGAGGAGATTCTACGCGGGTGCTCACTTGTATATAAATATGTAGCAGAAGCAACAAGTGTTGTCAATATCCCTTTTATATTTTTTTACCATTCATTTACGTTACTGTTATAATACACAGATTCTCTGTTTCAATCTCGTCATCTTCTCTACTTTGTTGGAGTTGTTCTCTCTTTTTTTCCCTCTTAGGTGCGTCTTTTTCCTTTTGCACGTTTCTCCTACATTTTCTTTTCTGTAAATTCCCTGTCTTTTCAGTTTTCTACATTTTTCTTGAACTGGGCTTTTTATATATTCTTCTTTTTGGCTGTGAATTTTTTGCTTTTGGAGATGAGTTTGATCCAATCTTGAATGGTGGATGCAATTAAAGAGATTGGATTGTCATGTGTACCGACAAAGTTCTCGTGTTTCTTTTATTTTGATATTTGGCCTTCAATGCAGTGCTGTATTACTCGTCGATTGGGCTCTTTTTTGAGGTGGGAAATGGCAATCTTGACTAATGGTTTCGTAAAGGGTAACTTCCCAGAGGAGCTAAAGAAAGTGCTTCTTTCGGTGGCCTCTGAGTGGGGAGATGTAGTGGACGACTTGGATGCATTGCAGGTTGTACCGTTGAAAGGGGCTATGACTAACGAGGTATACCAGATTAATTGGCCTACCAAGACCGGAGATCCCAGCCGAAAAGTTCTGGTTCGTGTTTATGGTGAAGGCGTTGAGGTGTTCTTCAACAGAGATGATGAGATTAGGACATTTGAGTGCATGTCTAGGCATGGACAAGGGCCTCGGCTTCTTGGACGGTTTCCGGAAGGAAGAGTTGAAGAGTTCATTCATGCGAGGGTAACTGCATTTTATGCTTATTTTCAATTCTAGTAGGGCTAACTATGGTATTCGAGGCATATCTTTATATTATCCTATGTTGCACCATTGGCTAGTTATTTTAGATGTGGAATCTGATCGATTACCTTAAGATGTTATTTGAGATTGCAAGTATGTGTGAAGGTAAGAAATGAAGTTTCTGTGCTAGTTGGGACACCTTTTGAACTAAATGAAAAGCGGCTACGTGTTTACTAGTATTTGGTTCTGAACAAGTTGGTTTTTGCTATTTAAATTAAGAACATGTGATTGATCATGTCCAGTTTTCCTAAATTCAGGTCATACTTATTTTCAACAAATTTGATGGATCTTAGGTTTCCTATTCATCCCCTCCTTGATCTTTATTTAGATGTGCTGCGTATCACCCTAAATAATACTACCAATCTTTATTTTGATGACTAACGCTACTTACTGCTTCCATCTTTTCGTGGTTCAATTTCCAGACCCTATCAGCTGCTGACCTCCGTGACCCTGAGATATCTGATCTGATAGCAGCAAAAACAAGAGAATTCCACAATCTTGATGTGCCAGGTCCCAGAAATATACTCCTTTGGAGAAGAATAAGGTATTATCATCAGAAAGTAAATCTTCCTTTTCCAAACTACATTTTAGTGCCTCTATCAACAATTTGTCTATTCTGTCTTCGTATTCGCTAGGGATTGGGTTAGGAAGGCTAGAAGCATTTGTTCCCCTAAAGATGCAAAGGCTTTTTACATGGATGTTCTACTAGAAGAAATCAATAATTTAGAAAAAGAGCTGTCCCAAAAGCATCAAGAAATTGGCTTTTGCCATAATGACCTTCAATATGGTAACATAATGATGGATGAAGAAATAAGAGCGATCACCCTGATTGTAAGTCTCCTGTGTTCTTTTGGTAAATGATATTTTTGTTGGCTTGATACCAATATTTAACTCAATAAATTTCCAGGTATTTGTTACAATTGTATGTCTGTAATGTCACCAATGAAATGCCTAGGTGATGCTAGATAATATTTGGAGATGAAATCTTGGAAGCCTGATATTTCTGCTACGCAATTGACGGTTATATAAAACATCCTTTCTTTCAATTTTGACTGTAGGATATATTAATTGGTTGTTTGCAATTTGACTGACATCTTGGTTTGTGCTCACATTGATGACAAGGACTGCAAAATATGCTAATTACAGGAACAGACAACAGTCACTATGATGAGAGCAAGAGGGCTAGATTAGGGAAAAGTTGCATTTCGTTTAGAGTTCAATCTCCAGCAATTTTCAGTGTAACAAAAGTTGGCCAAATATAAATTGGGTTAACTGAGAAAAGCTCAATTTTTGTGGTTAGCTAGCTACGTATTGTAGTTTATCATTCGATATCTTCTTACGTAAACTCTTCTTGTTTTGTTTTGCACTTTTTTTCACTAGTCCCATGGTAAAGCAATGAGTTGCAAAGAAGCATAAAATGAAAGTGTCTGAAATTTTGACTCATGCTTGAAACAAACTGTGATGCTTGCATGGTAATTTTATTGCAATTTTAAACAGTTGCAGCTAAAGATGTCAACTGCACTAATCATATAAATGGAAACAAAACAAAAAGTGAAGCCAAAAGAAAAGGTTTGCTTTTTCCCTGAGGTATTACTCTTTTCTTGATCAGATGTTCGATGATATCATCCCATCCATTTTCTATTTGCCCCAGTTGAATGTTGTTACTTTTCCCTCAGTTTTGTTTTGATTCTGTAATTGTGAGGAATGTGGTCCCTCATTCTATTAGTCTTATGATGCACTTCCTGAGATTTTCAGTAATTTTAGGAATTAGGATGCCATAGATTTCGACATATTGTCCCATGTCCTTTTAAGTCTGTAACCTGAGTATGATTTTCAAAGCATTGGATGCATCATCTCTTCCTGACGCACATCCTGGGTTTTGTTTGGGGTGTCATTTCTCCTAGCAGTTTCTTAGATGTTCGCATTTGCTTCTATTTTCTTTTAAGTACACTTCCAAGCCGTATGTTAGATTATATATGCTTTTTAATTTCCTTTTTGTTTCTTTTCTTTTAAGTTGGGTCTCGATTTCATGACCATGAAATTATTCTGATACATTAATTTTTTTTTTCAATAACTAGGATTACGAGTATTCAAGTTACAATCCTGTTGCATATGACCTAGCAAACCACTTCTGTGAGATGGCAGCAGATTATCATTCTGAGACACCGCATGTTTTGGACTATAGCAAATACCCAGGTCAGTGACTATTATTAATGCACAGGGTTGTTTGTGGTCTCTTTTTCTAATGATCCTGACTTTTGATTCAAGTTGATTCTTTCACTTACCTTCATATGAACTAGTTTTATATTTTAGCTACGTTAGGGAAAAACAAAAAAAGATGAGGCATCAATTTTAGGATTAAGTGATTCTTATGTTAATTGCTTTTTCAGGCCTACAAGAGCGACGTAGATTCGTGGAAGCATATCTAAGTTCTGGAGGTTAGTCTCTAAGTTTCCTGTTTGTTTAAATAGTTTTCAGAAATTAGTAAGATTCTTAAAACTGTACATGGACATTTTCTTTGTATAGGCAATCAAGCCAGTGAAGATGAGATAGAGCAGCTGCTTCATTACACAGAAAAGTATACTCTTGCAAGCCATCTATTTTGGGGCTTATGGGGAATAATCTCGGTATGCATTCTGCATCTTATATATATACACCATTTACTAGCAATTGCAGTTGAGTTGTCTCATCGAAATATGTGATTCCAGGCCTATGTGAACACGCTTGACTTTGACTACAAGGAGTATGCTCGGCAGAGGTTTGAGCAATATTGGTTAAGAAAGCCAACTCTCTTGGGATGCTATGATAATCACCGTAAATGACGTCTTTTGCGCGTTTAGAACTGCGTAGGTTGAAGCATATATCATCTTTTAGATGCTAAAGCAGTTGATTTTGCCCATTACACCAAGCGAGCGGCTGCAGTACAACTATGCAGCAAATATAGAAAGTAGATGATGGACATACAGTTGTATGTATATATTCCATATCTTGTAAGACACGTTCTCAAGTTTGGCATATTTTGGTTCTTCATGGATTTTTTTTTTAAGCAAGCAATGTCTGCAGTTGTATGTTTTAACTAAATCAGTACTAAACATTGAGACAGAACAGGCAGGAAGTAGCACAACTGCATGCAAGGCATGATTCTGCAACTAAAGCTGCAAATTCCGATATGGTAGTAGAGAATGAAGTACATAATCATTTTAACCACTAGCACTGTTTCAAGCTTCCTCTTTGAACGAAAAAGTAAATATTTTCCTATTCAGAAAGTCGAGAGATAGTACGGAGGGTGTCCATGATCGGGTCAATGAGCGAATGAGTGTCACGTGTGGCTGCAAACATGAGGTGTTTGGGAGCTTCAGCTCTATCCAAGTAAAATGCACCAGAGACTAGCTTTTCTTTGGGCTGTAAAGCCAACCAAATAATAGTGTCTGCACCTTCCTCACTTGACCTCAGCTTTCCCGAGAGCCTTAACGTGATTATCGGGACAAGAAAGAAAGGCATCGGTAAATATCAAATGGAAGTTATATAGATATTATATGTAATACTGCGTCCTTACGATTTATTGAAACTGGGTAAACTCTTAGCTACTCCTGGCGTCTCAGCCCAACCGGGGTGCATTGAGTAGAATGAGATCCCTTTTCCTTTGTACAAGTCAGACCAATTTTCAGTTAAAGCAACCTGACAAAACGTAAGATATTGCAAATTCAATGAAGGAAATTTTGTACAAATTTAAATCAGGATAGTTGCACACTTCTATTTTACACATATTCTACAAGAAAACCTTAATCATTACCAAAAAACCTTTTGATATCAGTTGATTTATAGATTAATGGCCTTTGAAATATTTTATGTAAAATGGTGATAGAGATTACCATGAACCATGGTGGCCAATACTAAATTTTCAAAGAAATCTAGACGGTATTCCTAAGCACATATCTGAGTTGTATTTCTCCACAATAACAATGAACTCCTTTTCTGCTACAGAGTCTTTTCACTTGAAAAGCCAATTAATGTAAGTTTGTTTCTGTTACATCCAATTATTTCCTTTCTGTCTTTTTCCGCAGTGAGTTTTACCACTTCTAA
Organism: Erythroxylum roraimae; assembly: GCA_027568915.1. NCBI lineage: Eukaryota > Viridiplantae > Streptophyta > Magnoliopsida > Malpighiales > Erythroxylaceae > Erythroxylum > Erythroxylum roraimae. The sequence goes on along the minus strand of JAOSBL010000003.1, from coordinate 20,511,707 downwards.
AATGCAGACTTGGATAAATCTTTCAAAGACATCATGGAAGGAAAACTTTTTAGTTCTTTATAATTTCTTTTACTTTTTCAGCATGACAAGCAAACAAGAGTAAGCATCATCCAGAAAAAAAGAGTAGATACTTCATTATTGGCTATGCTTGTAGTTTCTACTAATTTCGGAGTATCATAATTTAATAGCACAATTATCTAATTAAATGATCAACAGACAGAATCCAATTTCTGAAATAATCCAATGTTATTAATTCATAGAAACCTGAACTCGCTTGTTTCGAGCATACTGTTCCGCTCCATTAAAATTCCCGTTGACAAACTGCATTGAGAAAATATCTCAGCAGATGCTTAAGTATTGGATCAAGAAACTCAAACAATTATACTAGATTTTGGATAGAAGCTACCTGTAGATCTGTGGTCAAGGGAGCTGTGTACATTCCACCAGAGGAAACAGTAATGACTCGAGCATCTGGAGCAGCTTTCGCCAATAGCGGCACCATCAGTTCCGTCGTGGTAAAAGTTCCCAACACATTTACAGCAAAATTCAGTTCAAATCTGAAACAATTTAGTAAACAGAACATGAGAGTTCCAGGGAATTCAGCAATTACAACATATTGAAATATTGACTTTTAGAGAAGATGATCAGTGAGTGGGAGCAGACCCTTCTGATGTGGTAATTTGTTTGTGCTCAAGCAAACCAGCATTGTTAACCTATAAGAGCCAATGATATTACATATTAGATTTTAATTGATTTGCCAAGACGTTAGCAAGATGCTTTTGTAATATCTAGTTACCTTTGTTTAGAAAATGGGTTGAGGAATGTGTAACTACTGCTTCTATGGCTATCTTGGTGGATGGGGAACCTACAAACTAGATCAAAGTAAGGAGGCGCTTGAGGCAAGGGGACCCACTATCCCCTTACCTGTTTGTCTTATGTATGGAGGTTTTGTCAACTCTGCTTGTGAATTCCATACAGAGGCATCCAGAGTTCCAATTCCATGGCAGATGTAAAGGTTTGAAGCTCACACACCTAGCTTTTGCAGATAACCTCTTATTATTTTGCAAGGCTGAGAAAAACTCAGTTGACATAATCATGCAAGCAATGAAGGAATTCTAAGAGATTTCAGGTTTAAGATGCAACCCTCTAAAGAGTTGTTACTATTTATCTTGCAACTCAAGTACAGAGGTAGCATCTACAACTATCGAGATGGGATTAACACAAGAGCAACTAATCTTCAAATACCTGGGGGTACCAATTTCTCAAAGAAGAATCAATGCTGGGAAGTGTAAACCTCTGTTGGACTTAATTCATGGCAGAATCAATCAATGGAGCAATCGGTTACTTAGTTATGGAGGCAGGCTACAGCTAATTCAGACAATACTGAGCAATCTTAACACTTATTAGATCAACGATTTATCCATTCCCAAAAGTATCCTTAAGGAAATCAACAGGAGGCTTAGGGATTTCTTGTGGAACAGCTCAATCCAAGGCAGAAGCAAAGCAAAGATCAGTTGGGACAAAATTTGTAGACCTAAGCAACAGAGGGGGGTGTTGGGGTTAGGCATCCATTCTGCAAGGATGAACCATAGGGTGAGTAGGGGGCAGAATTTGTGGTGGTTATGTTACACAAAGGAGGATTTATGGGTGAAATGGATACACAATGTATTCATTCAGCACAAGAGTATCTGGATCTTACAGTCAAGGCAGAATATGTCAAGCACTCTTAAAGAAATTCTAGAAACCAGACAATGGATGTAAAGCCAAGTGCTCCATAGGTTTGGAAATGGAGAAAGCACGTCTATTTGGTATGATAATTGGCACTATAAAGGTCCTCTATATAAGGTGGAGGAGGTATAAGACTTGAAATTGGTGGTGAATCCAACTACCAAAGTAAGTATGCTTATTCGAAATAATTAGTGGATATGGCTCTTCCACAATAGTAGGAGTGCCAGTTTCGTCATGGAAGAGTTGCCTCGATGAATGAGTGAGCTGGGTTAGGGTCAGGCATCCATTCTGCAAGGATGAACCATAGGGTGAGTAGGGGGCAGAATTTGTGGTGGTTATGTTACAAAGAGGAGGATTTATGGGTGAAATGGATACACAATGTATTCATTCGGCACAAGAGTATCTGGATCTCACAGTCAAGGCAGAATATGTCAAGCACTCTTAAAGAAATTCTAAAAACCTGACAATGGATGTAAAGCCAGGTGCTCCATGGGTTTGGAAATGGAGAAAGCACGTCTTTTTGGTATGATAATTGGCACTATAAAGGTCCTCTATATAAGGTGGAGGAGGTACAAGACTTGAAATTGGTGGTGAATCCAACTACCAAAGTAAGTATGCTTATTCGAAATAATTAGTGGATATGGCTCTTCCACAATAGTAGGAGTGCCAGTTTCGTCATGGAAGAGTTGCCTCGATGAATGAGTGAGCTGGGTTAGGGTCAGGCATCCATTCTGCAAGGATGAACCATAGGGTGAGTAGGGGGCAGAATTTGTGGTGGTTATGTTACAAAGAGGAGGATTTATGGGTGAAATGGATACACAATGTATTCATTCAGCACAAGAGTATCTGGATCTCACAGTCAAGCCAGAATATGTCAAGCACTCTCAAAGAAATTCTAAAAACCTGACAATGGATGTAAAGCTAGGTGCTCCATAGGTTTGGAAATGGAGAAAGCACATCTTTTTGGTATGATAATTGGCACTATAAAGGTCCTCTATATAAGGTGGAGGAGATACAAGACTTGAAATTGGTGGTGAATCCAACTACCAAAGTAAGTATGCTTATTCGAAATAATTAATGGATATGGCTCTTCCACAATAGTAGGAGTGCCAGTTTCGTCATGGAAGAGTTGCCTCGATGTCAAGAAAGAAAGCAGGATGAAATTCAGTGGCTGGCAAATAACTCAAGGAAGTTCAACACAAAAGCCTGTAAAACACTATTGCAGGCTACACAGAGCACAAGGCAGGAGTGGGCAGCATTAGTATGGGATAGTGATCTTAACCCAGCTTACTCATTCATCTTATAGATGCGAATCAATGGAGGGTTGCTTACAAGGGATAAGATCAGGTTCGCCATTAGCAATTTGAAATGTGAGTTATATAATACGGAGCTGGAAAGTTTGGAACACCTCATGATTAGATGCAGATATACCAGACAAGTCTGGGATCGGCTGCAAAATATAATCAGCATGACCTGACCAATGGACTTTTGGAGTGAAACTATTGCTTGGATGGGAAAAATTAGAGTGCATAATGTGGCTGATCTCAAAGCTATCAGGTTAAGTTGGGCAGCCTTGGTGTACTATATATGGAAAGAGCGCAATTGCATAATATTTAAACAAGTAAGTAGAAGCAATGAGATGGTTTTTCAGGACATCTTCCTACATTGCAGATTGGCCATATTAGCCAGAGAAATAGCTGCAAATCTGACAAGTAACATGAAGAGTAAATGGGGATTGGAGTAATATGGGACTAAGTGGTCTCGCAAGTTCCCTCAATCTCAAGAGACGATTACTAGGAACCATAAATCTTTGTAATCTAGATTCTATGGATTATACTAGCTTTGTCCTCTAGATTGTATATATTTTCTTATAATTAAATCTATTAATTTTCGGAAAAAAAAATCTAGTTACCTTTTCTTTTTCTTGAGGAGTAGTTTTTAAAGAGTAATGTAACATTATGAAAGGAAACGGAGTGTTTTCTGCAAATTATTAAGTTCCATTAACAAGTGAAAGCCGCCAATCATTTGGAGTTTCATAACTCATAAGGTAAAAGACTATAGTAAATGATGTCCTTTTTCTCTAAAATAATATACGAAAACAATGAGCAAGGAACTTTTACCAGAACATGAACTGGAACATTCTTTGAAGAAAATTTGGATGCAAAAGATTTGATATCACTGACAGATGATAGATCACAAACCTGCAAGAAATGTGAGGCAGGTACAACTAAATGAAATTAAGCACAAGTTTAAGAATACTTAACCATTTAACTTTTTCTGTTTAAGTTTTCTTGACAATTAAGTAATTTTCTTAGTTAAAGCTTTAGAGTCCCTTTTTTTGGTTAGAATTTACGTTGCCTATAACTCTAAGTATAGCTACTATTTTAGTAAGTTGAGATTTATCACCTCCTGTTACTTTCATTCATCAGTAAGGAGATTCAAAGTATGATAAAATGCCAATTATGTGGACGGCTATTTAGAAACCTAGGCACCAGACATAAAAGTTGAAATTATCAACTGACAAGTAGCAACTTCGCATGATGTTTCAGTCCATAGAAAATCCTATTCCACTTCTTAGCTCATCCAAGGCGCATTTTGGACATATGAGCGTTTTATACCTCAAATAACAACTTGGAAAATATCATAAGGAGAAAATTCATGCAGCATTTCAGTAACTCACATTCTATTTAACATCTGAGATTTCAGGGTTAAATTGTTTGAATAAAAATCAAACTGCTTAAGGCAGTTACTGGGTAATTCCAAGTCTGCTAGCCCCATTAACCAGATCCGCACTTACGGATCAACCAATTTCAATTTCCATTGATTGCAATACGAGCACCCTTATTCAAGAACACCTGGGTATAAAAAAAACTGAAATTTAAAAAGGTGTTGCATACCTCCAAGTGAACGTTTTGGTTGCCTGTTTTAGATACTATTTCCGAAAGAGCAGCTTCTCCCCTCTCCTTGCTTCGACATACCATATAAACAGTTGCACCTCTGATGATCATTGCTAAATTCTAATGTTTATCCAAAAACGTCCCTAAAAAATCCAAGAAATCAAAGGAATGCAGGAATTTAGACAAAAACATTACCGTGAAGCAAGTCCCTCGGCGGTTGCATAACCAATGCCAGAATTTGCTCCAGTTACCACACAATTCTTCCCCTCTATTTTTGTCTCCGTATCTTCTGGATTGAACTTTTTGGAGTGTTCCCTACAAATTGAACATGTATTAAAAACATTTAGGAATAAAGAGAATTAGAGAACAAATACCCACAACAAACAATTTCATCTTGTGTATACTACTAGTTTCAGTATAAAAAAGAAAATAATATAAAGAAAACACGCTATTAAATAAGGAAATGAATGACCAATACTGTAAACCAATTTGAAGTTTCTTTATCCTGTCTTTTTTTTACTTTATTGGACAGGAAACAGAATAATCAGCATCCATAAAACCATATAAAAGAAAACATCTCTGCAATCGTTTCGATGACCAAAAAGTTTCAAAACAAATAACAAGATAGGAACTTGACTTACAGGAAAGCAGATTTGGTGAAATTCAGGTACCCATAACAACCAAAAGCAGTAGTTCTCCAAGCCTATTGAAAAACAGAAAGCAAAAAGCAAAAGACGGAAAAACAAAAACAAAAAGGAAATAGCATCAACCTGAAAAGGTGAAGAAGCAAGTGAAAGTACCTTAAGAAGAAACATTGCGAGCTTGACACGAGTTCGAAATTACAACAGGAAGTGTTTCACTGAGCAGAAATTGACGATAGCGTGCCAGACAAACAGGTTACGAAATTGATGTTATTAATATTGACCTCATCATCGTCAACGTTGATAGATATATACTGTTA
>JAOSBL010000003.1:20400240-20410546 GCA_027568915.1 Erythroxylum roraimae | reverse complement strand
TATGTGCTAAAATATTATAAGACTTTCATTTAGAACTTTTCCTATAAACTTTATCGAATTATTTTATCTTTTCTACTCTATAAATTTCACAATTTTCGCTCACATATTTCATCCATTGATCTTTTTAATTCATTCAACTATTTATTTTTTTATTCATTCTTTACTATACATTTCAAGGATTTTAAAAAATTATAATTTCTTATTTAAACTTAGTTATTTTATTAATTAATTCAAATAATTCAACTGGTATATTTTTGTTCTTTTTCTTTTGACAAAAATTTAACTTTAATTCTACAATTCCATTTTTTCTTAAATATTAATATATTCATTTATAGAATAAGGAATTATACCTTAAATATTAATATATTTATTTATAGAATACTCTTTATTTTTAAATTAACTGTGCAGTCTATTTCTGCTAGTATTAATATAAGCCCTATTTTGTAATGCAAATTCTTAAAGCATATAAATAAGAAGCCGTTAGGGTTACCTTTTAGTGTATTTGTACTCCTGTTACAGCGGCTCAAGCTTCCTCTTCTCTCACTTCTCCGCTGCCACTTTACACACAACTGGTTGGCGATGGCAGTGGTGGCGCAGTCGGATCCTATCCAACCAGCCTACGATGTGAAGCTCTTCAATCGTTGGTCCTTTGAAGATGTTCAGGTATTTTAATTTGTTCACGATTTTTAATTGTCATAGCTATCTTGTTATTAATCTGATCTATGAATGAAATTGTTCTTTCTGTTAGTTTGTTTCTCTTTTCGTGTCATTTCACTCATTTGCTTCTGGTATCTTATTCCTATCTGCGGGTGGTATGAGGATTTGTAGCTTCGTCGCATTGAAGGTTACTCGGCGCTTGTATGATTAAATGCATTTTCTTTTATTATGTTTGAATCTGTACAACAAGTCTGAGAAGTTGTGTAAATTGAAGTTTGAAGGATTGACATGACTTACGTGAAAGGCGGTAACGTTAACCGAATAATGATTTTATTGACTTCAATATATGTTCTGGATTTAAAAGCTAGTGGTTTGAGTGGATAGATACTCTTGTTCGTTCAGTGCACGAGCATTCTTTTAGACTAATGTTTTGTTAATTGTATTTGAATGGTAGAAAGTACAAGTGAGGAGATTGTTCTTGTTCTCACTAATCCACGATGCTCCCTGTTGCATTTGAACCTGGCTCTGAATACTGCATGTTAGTGTATATTACTGTAATTTTGTATCTTAAACGTCTTGACTCTTGAGATAAAGTGGTTAAGTGTCTCACTGTATGATATATTGGTTGTGCTGTTGTGATTGATTAGGTCATAGTTCCTTTTCTGGTTAGTTTGTTTATTTCACTGGATGTGTTTCAAAAGTCGAGACTTCTTTACAAGCTGATTTATTTCTAGTGTTTGTTACTCATCTTCTTCTTTACCCTGATCATGTTGTGAGTAGACTCTAATTTCGTGTATTTGGTAGTTTACTACTTATTTTCCTTGGGATGCTATTAAATTTGTTGAACTATTTAATCTTGTAGTTGGATGGCTTTGCTACAGTAGAATTGTGGTGTAAGTTAGTATTACAGTCCATTCATTTCTTCCTTAATGTGGAACAGTTCAATGACATTTCATTATCTGACTACATCGGTGTCCAACCTTCGAAGCATGCTACCTATGTGCCACATACAGCTGGGAGGTACTCTGTCAAGCGTTTCAGGAAGGCCCAATGCCCAATTGTGGAGAGACTGACAAACTCTCTCATGATGCATGGGAGAAACAATGGAAAGAAATTGATGGCAGTCAGGATAGTAAAGCATGCTATGGAGATCATTCATCTTCTAACAGATCTGAACCCAATCCAAGTAATAGTTGATGCTGTAATCAACAGGTTAGCTATAAATCTGCTTTGTATCATGAATATCTCAGTTGCATTTGTTAATGACTAGCTTAGATGTCTATACTCGTTGATTTTTATGGTGAAACATTTGCATAGATTCACACTATGAACAGACTTGCACCTATTTATGCTGACTGTGTTCATTGATTGTAGTGGCCCTCGTGAAGATGCCACTCGTATTGGTTCTGCTGGTGTTGTCAGGCGTCAGGCTGTTGATATATCTCCCTTGAGACGAGTTAACCAGGCCATCTATTTACTCACTACTGGTGCTCGTGAATCTGCGTTTAGGAACATCAAGACTATTGCAGAATGTTTGGCTGATGAGCTTATTAATGCAGCCAAGGGCTCTTCTAACAGGTGCTTTTTCTCCAATCGTTTCACCCACGGGCATTTATTCTATGTTATCACTTGTGCATTTATTGATCTTATTTTGTTTTGGTCCTTTTCAGTTATGCCATCAAGAAGAAAGACGAGATTGAGAGAGTTGCCAAGGCAAATCGTTAAAGAAAATTTTTGCCAGCTGGCTACATTAGATAAAAAAAAATCCATTGCTCAATATGTAGTTAGCTTTCTTTGTCCTGGACATTTGATCGTTCTAGCTTTGTGTTCTGGACTTTTGAACATGCTTGTAATTTTGGTTTGTGGTTATTTGCGGCAAGGATTTACCATCTTTTTTGGAGTTTCGTTATGATATATTAAGAATTTGTGACCTGCCAAAGTTTGAGCCCTAAACCCATAATTTAGCATATATTTTCTTCGGAAGTGTTATTGTTAAAGTTACTTTGGACTGTTTGTACTCTCTTATTGCGGATGAGGTGTAGACCACGAATTCTAAGGCCCTGGCATTTGTAGGGGATCGGATTCACTGGAGCTAAATTTGAATGATTTGGATGATCAATGCTAACTCTGGTGGGTTTGCATTTAGTCCTTAGATACGCACCATATTAATGCGAAAATCTCAAAGTTTGAGGCAAGTCTAACAGCATTAAAAAATTCTTCCATGTTTGAAGTTTACAATTTATGAAATGGAGTCAAGTTAATCTTCAGTTACTTTGAGAGAGAAGTAAGAACTTTCAAAAGAATTCATTTGATATTAAGCTTTAGTTTATATTTTTGTATCAATCTAAAATGGCTATCAATATGATTTTAGGTAATTATCTAAAAACTTAGGAAAATATGAGTTTGTTATAATTTTCATTAATCTGTTTTATGTATTGTATGAAAAATATAAGATAAGCTGAATTAATAGATATGAATAACATTATATGATCACACTTCATCGTATCAATTTTATAAGCTTCTTAACACAATAAACTTGGCAGACAATTTGTCTCAAAAAATCGTTGTTTGGACAATAGTTTGGTTGAAGAATTTTCAGGTTCATTTTGAGCTGAAATATATTGAATCTTAAACTTGTGGTTGCTACCTTATGTCAAATAAAATGAAAATCAGTCTCTAAGTGTTTGTGAATGAAAAATAGGTGTAGTGGTGAGACATACAGCAATGAGATTATTACATCATAGAATTGGAATGAATTTATCAATGACATATATTTCAGTCATTGGAAATTTTATCCATTGAAATTCACTAATTGTTGCTGCAATAGGTTGATATTAAACTTTAGGAGAGGATCTTGCCGATGTCCTTTGCTTGCAAGATTCTCAATTTTGACCGACATAAATGGTAAATTTGGAAGTAGATTTTCAATCATCAATACTTCCACCCAAATCAACATTAGTATAATCAGAAAGAGCACAAGAAGATGATAGCCAAATTAGGAGACCATGGGATATAATGGTTTTAAGATATCATAGGATTCTTTTAACAGTAATCCAATAATCTAATGTTGATGAATGCATGAATTATTACACCTTATTTATTGGAAACAAAAGTATGTGGTTGAGTGAGATATAAGTATTAAAGCATGCGTATAATAATGTTGTAAAGTGATAGATCATGAAAAGCTTCTCCTACAAGGGAAAACTTTTGCTTGGTATAAGCAGGAGCATTGATACCACTAGCATTCTCCATATGAGACTTGATAAAAAGATTATGAATATATTTTGTTTGTGTCAATAAGAGACCATTTGTGCGCCAATTAGCTTCAATACCAAGAAAGTAATTGAGTTTGCTTAGGTCTTTTAAGGTAAATCAATCTTGTAAAGCTTTGATGAAGGAATTAATCATAGTAACATTACTTCCAATGATTATGAAGTCATCTATATATATCAAGCAAAGATCATGGTTGTCCCAAACATGTAAAAATACAAGGATCTATCTATTTTGGAACCATGAAAATGAAGAGATAAAAATGTTGTAGTACGACACTTGAACTGTTGGGCCCCGATTCGCATTAAGCTTGTTTAAATTATTTTGAGGTTTTCGTTTGATAATTTTAATTTGATTGAAATAAATTGAGAATTTTATAGTGTAAGTTGTGATTATTCTTTTTTTTACCCTCTCTCACCCGAATGCAAAATTTTCAGATTCTTTGAATTTCGTCGGTCATTTGCCCTCAAGTTCGTTTGAACCATTTGTTTGCTTTGATTTGGTTGAACTGAGTTTAAATATGTTCGCTTTGCTTCCGTCTTATGCCTTTCAGTTCGATTTGCTGTTGCTTCCGTTTTCGCTTTGTTTCCGTACTTTGTTATTCTTTCGTTTCGTTTTTCGGTTGGGACCCGAATCATGTATAAGTATAAAGGTTTCGGAGTAAGAGGTTGAATATCCGGTAATGGGTTCCAACATGAACTACAACCTTCGAGCTTGTTTAACCTTATAGACGGAACGATTAAGTTTATAAACATAATCTGAAAAAACAGGATAAAAAAACTAGTGGTTGTTCTATGAAAACATCTTCATCAAGAGAGCCATAGGAATGTGTTTGAAACATCAAGTTCCTTGACTTGCCAATTTTGGGAGACAACCACACGGATAAGATGAGCTCAATGGTAGTTGTTTTAATCACTTGGCTAAAAGTTTTTGTGAAGTCTAACCTAGGATGAAAACCTTTCATAGCTAGTTTGGCTTTGTAATTATCAAGATTTCCATCTTTGTGCTTTTTAATCCGATACACCCATTTATAGCCAACAACATTTTAAGATGATGTGAAGGAATAATAAGCCATGTTTATTTTTTAGTACGATATTATATTCTTCAACCATGGTTTTCTCCACTTAGTTGATTTCATGGCATATGTATCTGATGTAGGTTCTAAATTAGAGGTTGCAAGCAAAGTTCTTGGCTCAAGGGAGTCTGTTTGAGAATAGGTTATTATAGGTGTGATTGATTAGGTGGTTTGGTGTTATCAGTTTAAGTTTAATATAAAGGTGAGGTAGGAGGAGGCTGATTAAGATGTGTCTGAATGTCAGGTTGTGAAGATATAGATGAGGTGGATGAAGATGAGGTGAAAGGTAAGTTGGATAGAGTTGACGTGTTTATTAATGGTAGAGTTCAGGTTAAATTAGGATAAGGAGAAAAAATGGACGACAAGAAAATGATTGTAGGATTGAATTTTGGAGTACTAGAAAGAACAACTTTACTTGATTTAAAATGGAACTCTCGTTCATAGAAAACAACATGGAATAAGATTAAAATAATGTCTTGAAAGATAAATAAAAATAGATAAATCCCTTGTGAAGCTTATTATATCCCATAAAAACACATTTCTTAGATTGCGACTCTAATTTATGAGAAGTGTAAGGATGTAGCTAAGAATAACATGAAAATGTAGCTAAGAATAACATGAACATCCAAAAACAAGTATACTATTATAATTAGGATTTCTCCCAAATAATGTAGTGAATGGTGTTTGATGACTTATTATAAGAGTATAAAGTCAATTAATAATATAGATAATAATATCAAAAGTATAGGTCTAAATTTTATCAAGAACATTAGAGTGTTAAAGTAAGGATTGGCTTGTCTCAATGATATGTTTGTGTTTTCTCTTGGAACATCTATTTTGTTAAGGTTTATAGTGACATGAACTTAGTTAGCTAATTTTGTATTCAAACAAGTAGTTTTTAGAGTTTGAAGTTCCCCTCCCCAATCAGCTTGGAATGATTTAATTAGACACCCAAAATATTTTTCAATAAGATGACATGATAATTGAATGAAGATACAAAGTACTTCAAATTTAAATTTGAGAAAATAAATCTAATAATATTTACTATAATGATCATAAAAATTAATATAACACCAAAATCTAGTTAAGAGGGGCAGGACTTTGTAAATGTAAGCATAACAATTCTAAAAGACCTTTAGCTTGATGAGTCAAAATAAGAAATGATAATTTATGACTCGTACTAACCTTATAAGCATAGCAAATATTAGGACTTTTGGAGAAAAACGGAATTTGATGAAGTAACTCTCTCGTATGGATATCATTAATATCACAACGATTAGGAAAGAATTTGACATAAATATTATTTTCATTAGTAAAAGAATAAACACAAACCAAATTATTGTTAGAATCGAGAACATGAAAGAATTAGTTAATTCAAAAAGATTATGATTAGAAAAACATGAAGAAGACTTAGTATGAGAGATTAGATAAGATTTACCATTGTTGATTTTGACTTCATCTTGTCCACGAAATTTTAAATGAACAGAGAATTTTTTAAAATGAAAAGTTAAGTGGTGAATTGTCTCGACATCCAAAATCTACGGTTGATTATTGGTCACTTGGGATGAGGATGCAAATTTAGATATTTTCACTATGGAGGTTGGTTAAGACGATTAGTGATTTGTACTGCTTCTTAATATTGGAGAAAGATATTCTTAGGCTACATAATCGTTGATAGTGTAGTTGTAGCAATAAAAGAGGGAAAGATTGGAATATCCTTCAATTAAAGCATGATTCAACTTAAAATTATTGGATGAGGATTGTTGAAAGTTATTGATGAATCTTCCTCATTCTTGTTAAGTGAGTTATTGGTTAAATGGATTCTTTGATTAAGTTGTCACTTAAAAATAATTTATTATTCAGTTAATAAAAGGCCAAAAAGATAATCAAAAAAGACAACATTTAATTGATTTTCTATTGATCTCATAAATGGTCTACAAACAGGTCTTAAGCTATTAATAATGACTTAAACTAGTTTCTCTTAGAACAAGATTAGAGCTGCAATTTGATCATACATGCTTTTTGCTCATGGCGTCTATGGAGTAATAACTTCACTCATCTCCCTATTCAACCGATAAAACTTGGACTTGAGAGTTCATATTTATGCTTTGGAACTAGTTGCATAAGTGGTTATCTATTCTAGCCATACGTCTTTAGCATTAATGGCACCGACTACTTGTGGTACAAGACTTTTTATCATATAACCAAGGATCCAACTGAGAACAAATTGATCTTAACGTAACTAGGAATTAAAAACTGGATTAGGCTAAGTATCATTGTTCACTTAGGGTGGTAGTGTAAGGCTACCATCAATATGCTTTTCAAGATCATTACTATTAAGAAACGGTATGAATTGTGCTTGCCGTAACAAAAAGTTGGTTGAATTGACCCAACATCAAAAATCTAAATAATAACAACTTTAACAATAAAATAAAGTAAAGGATAAACTTAGACCTATATGTTTCCATTTTATTTTTTATTTTATGTTTTGTTTTCAAATTTAGAAAAAAAAAAACTTTTTTGAGTTTTTGACTGTGTTTTTTGTTTTGGTTTCTTCCGGTTTCAAAAATTTATGAAAACCACAAAAGGTGGTTTTGCTTTCTATATCTGTTTTTGTTTTCATAATCTGATTTATTATTAACTAAATATATATTATTTAATTATTTAATATATTAATTATTAATAAGAATTATGAATAATTTAATATTATATTATATTTAATTAATTAAAATTATAAATACTTTAATTTAATTTTTTTAATTCAATTAAAGTAAAATAGTTTAGTAATTATTATTAAATATAATTACATTTAAAATATCTTCAAAATATATAAATTTTAATTTAATAACTAAAATATATTTAACATAAATTTTAATTTATAAATTATTTATTTTTAATAAAATAAAGCACAATTTATTGATTACTTATTAAAATCAAATAAATTTATGAAGGTGTTAGGGAATAAAAATATAAAATCTTATAATATTAATCATAAATTGCAATAAAATTAAATTATATAAATAACTATAAAAATCTACAATACTAATAACATCTAAACATAAAATATTATTTAAATATTAATTAATCTAAAAAATGTTAGAAGAATAATTATAGATAAAAATAATTTTTAAAATGGTGCGAAATGCCTTCGCTACTGGTGCTTGCCCAGAGAATCTGACTGAAACCTTAGTGGTTGCGATTCCTAAGGAGACTTAGCCTATCTCTATGTCTCAATTCCGTCCCATTAGCTTATGCAATGTCAGCTATAAAATTCTTATGAAAGTACTTGTTCACCGTATTCGACCTTTCTTGGATAACGTTATTCTTCCTATGCAAGGGGCTTTCAGTCCAGGCAGAACTGCGGCGGAACATATTATCCTAGCTAAGGAGGTAATTCATACTATCAGAAAGTCTAAAAAGAAGGATGGTTATCTGGCCTTAAAGGTTGACTTGGCTAAAGCTTACAACAGAGTAGACTGGCGATTCCTTCACTAGAATCTAGTAGATTTTGGTTTTCCCAATCCCATTATCTCTCTTATTATGTCGTGTGTGACAAACTCACGGCTATCTATCCTTTGGAATGGAACTCGTTTGCCAGCATTTTACCCCAAGCGTGGTTTACGTCAAGGTGACCCGTTATCACCCTACTTGTTCATTCTCTGTATGGAGAAGTTTTCTCTGCTCATATCCCGCCGCGTTGAGTCAAATGACTAGAAGTCTATTAAGGTATCTAGTAATAGCACCCCGGTCTCTCACCTCTTGTTTACTGATGATGTGGTTCTATTTACCCATGCGTCTACTAGGGGATGTCAAGTTGTGAGAGATACTATGCGTCAATTTTGTGAATGCTCGAGCATGCAAATAAATGAGCAAAAATCGAAAACCCTCCTTTCTCCTCATACTCCTCGACGGCATAAGGATTTCTTGCGGCGTTGTTTTAATCTTCATTTTACAGGGGACTTGGGGACGTATTTGGGAGTCCCTTTTAGTGGCTCTAACAGATGGAGTGAGTTTCATGCATTCATTGATAAAATTAAGGCTCGTTTACAAGGGTGGAAAGCACATCTATTGAACAAAGCTGGACGACTTACCTTAATTCAATCCACCCTTTCAACCGTACCTTTGTATACAATGCAAACATGTTGGTTTCCTGCTAGCACGTTTGACTATACTGATAAAGCCTGTAGTCACTTCTTGTGGAAGTCCAGTACTAGCAGACAATAATTGTTTTGTCTCAAATAATAGATCAGTGTCATTGGAAGTAAGTAGGATGTCATTAATATACAGTACCAAAAAAATGAAACTGCTCCCACTGAACTTCATACATATACATTGATCAACTACATTCTCCTTAAAGCTATTTGCAGTGATAATCATATCTAACTTGAGATACCACTACCTTGATGCTTATTTTAACCCATAAATAGACTTCCTGAGCTTGCAAACCATGTGCTCTTTACCAGTTATCTCGAAACCAACTGGTTGGGTCATATAGACGTCTTTATACAGATCTCCATTTAAGAAGGCGGTCCTCACATCCGTTTAATTGAGTTCCAAGTCAAAATGAGCAACTATTGCCATAATGATTCATAATGAATCTTTTGTAGAAACTGGTGAGAAAGTTTTTTTGAAATCAATCCCTTCTCTCTAGTTATAGTCTTTAGCTACAAGTCTGGCTTTATACCTTTCTACTTGTCTACTTGAGTCATGTTTGATTTTGTAAACCCATTTGCACCCAATAGGTTTACAACCTTTGGGTAGTTCAACTAACTCCCAAACTCCATTTTGTGACATAGAACTCAACTCATCTTTCATTGCATTCATCCATAACGCAGATTGAGGACTGTTCATGGCTTCTTGAAAACTGATTGGTTCAGTATTATCTCTCACATCAAACTCATGTTCCTGCAAATAGACAATATAATCATCAGGAATGGCAGGTCTACATGTTCTTTGTGATCTCCTGACAACAACTTCATTATCCCCAGTATCAATGACTTCATCCTGTGCTTCATTCTGAAGTTCATCATGAGATTCTACTAGAATCTGTTCAATCACAGGGTCATCAGTAGGAGTTGAAGTAACAGGTACAGGGACTATAATGCGTTCTTCCCTAAATAAAATTTCTCTTAACCTTTGACTTGAATTAAATTCATCTTCAAAATAGACAGCTCTATCTGATTCTATAATTCTGGTTGTGTGTGATGGGCAATAAAAGCTAGAACCCCTTGATCCGATGGTGTAGCCTACAAAGTAGCCACTAATAGTTTTCGGATCAAGCTTCTTAGATTGCGGATTATAGGG
>JAOSBL010000003.1:20377117-20389454 GCA_027568915.1 Erythroxylum roraimae | reverse complement strand
CTTTATAAATTAGCCTATATTATCTGCAAAACCTCACTCTTAGCTTTTGAAGTTAGACTTCACTGGCTTCGTATACCTTTTTCCTCCACTTTTTTTAATTAGTTTGTGTTTATCATTGTTGAAACCAGCTAGGTATTATGTAAGGGAGTATACAACATAGTTGTTGTTTGATATGTTTTACTACTCATTTGAACCAATTTTATTAATTCTAGATGATGGTTGAAGTTCCCAAAGTTAATTGGGAGGATGTAGGTGGCCAAAGAGAGGTAAAAGCTCAATTGATGGAAGCAGTGGAGTGGCCTCAAAAGCATAGGAATGCGTTTGAGCGCATTGGTACCCAGCCTCCAAAAGGGATCCTGATGTTTGGCCCTCCTGGTTGTAGCAAAACTCTTATGGCACGTGCAGTTGCTTCACAAGCAGGACTGAATTTCCTTTCTGTCAAGGGTCCAGAGCTTTATAGCAAATGGGTTGGTGAATCAGAGAAGGCCGTAAAATCCCTCTTTGCAAAGGCTAGGGCGAACGCCCCGTCAATAATTTTTTTTGATGAAATGGATGGTCTTGCTGTTGTTCGTGGTAAGGAAAGTGATGGAGTCTCAGTTTCGGATCGGGTGATGAGTCAACTTCTTGTGGAATTAGATGGTTAGTAATCTCACTTTTGTACTAAATCCTATTGATGCTCAATATTCTACATTTTGCTACGGCTCATTGAGTTTACTTCAACGTCTTCACTTTGTTTGGCCACATGGTGTCGAGGGATTACTACATTTTATTGAATTTAAAAATTTTGTATTTTAGGATATTGTATTTCAGTTGATTATGTTATTTCTTTGAAGCATGATATAATCATTATATGCTTTCCTATATTGTACACTGTTCTGCTATTCTCTTCACTATCTTTGATTGTGGACAATAATTTTGTTAACTCAGGTTTGCACCAAAGAGTTGATGTCACTGTAATTGCAGCTACAAACCGGCCGGACAAGATTGATTCAGCCCTTTTAAGACCAGGTACTTCAACTTTTCTCTAGGCACGAACTATCTGCTACCTTAAACATGTCATTGATGGAGAAATTTGAGCAGGACGGTTTGATCGACTTCTATATGTGGGACCTCCAAATGTGACTGATAGGGAAGAAATATTTCACATCCACTTGCGCAAGACTCCATGCAGTTCTGATGTGAGCATAAAAGTGCTAGCTTCTTTAACTGATGGCTATACCGGAGCTGATATATCATTAATCTGCCGTGAGGCAGCCATTGCAGCCCTTGAGGTTTCCTATGTTCCTTTAGTCTATGCCTGTATCATTTGATACCTTGGTTATTGATTGATACTTTCCACTGATAGGAAAATATTGATGCTTCAGAAGTAACAATGGAACAACTAAAGACCGCGATCGGACGTGTTCAGCCAAGAGAGATTGACTCTTATGAAGAACTATCAGATAAATTTCAAAGATTGGTTTGCTATTGTGATAAAGATAATATATCATAATATCAGGATTCTGCCAAAAGTACAAATCAGTTTTCCATATGGTAAGCATTTCTAAGCCTCATTAAAGAAATCAAAAAAATGGTCCACCTAATCTTACTCTTCCTCTTATTATTAGCCCGAAAGAACCTCGAATATTACTCGGGACAAAATTTTTTCTTCTTTTTATAACTATTCACATCTTATGCTTGTGCTTGTCTCTAAATAGTCTCTTTCTTTTCTTTCCTTTTATTAGATTTTCCTTTCATTGTTGCTTTCATTTGTCAGGACCTCTACAAAATCTGCTGTAAAATTCTTTCACTATTTGGTGGCACCAGACTCAAAATCTACTTCAAGTGGGTAATCACAATTGAGCATCAGGACAAACAACATCTCTACTTTTGACATTTGAGTATCAGGAAATTGTCTACTTAATCGGAGTGGAATGGAAACTACACTGCCTGATTTGAGAGTGGTCCCCTTGTTGGCCAAGCTCTAGATTTAATTAAGCACTGTTAGGGAAGTGGTGGTATCACCATCCACTTATAGTAACATACAAATTAAACACAACCACACATTTTTTCTGCAGAAAGTGATCTTTCAAAGATAACCCCACTTAGTATGTTTTAGGTTTGTCTTATTACATGTGTAGTTACTCACAACGATGGCATCTTAGTTCTATGACCCACTTACCTGCACATGACATCTCAGGATTCTGTGTCGTGAGTCACACTTGAACTCAGGATTTGTGCTGATGACTGGTACTTTAACCATTATCTCAAGAATCCATTTGCAGTTTTAGTGTCCTGTAAACTTGTTTTGTTTTTAATGGTTGATGTGCGCGTCTATGTGGTGAATTCAAGTCTAATTCTCTGCTGGTAGTTTGTTGGCGTGGAATTATCGGTGTTATATGTAGAGTTTGTACTTATTACGAATTGTCTAACTCAATAAAACTAGTAGTTGTCGACCTTGGTTGTCATTAATTACTGAAATTTTCGTTATGCATAGAGTCTTGAAGAGGGGTTTGGGGAATTGATTGCCTTTTTGCTAACGTGCACCCTTCCCCTTTTTGCTCTCTCTGGTGATCTAAATCTTGCCGCTGGATTTGCTCCCCACGTTCTTATCGATCTTGGTCATCTGATATACTGACTAAAGCAGCTTTTACTTGTTGGGATATAGTTAGCTCAAATGGGGTGTTAAATATGGAAACTTTGGTTTTTGTATGGGCTTCTTTTTCAGTTTTTGGGAATTTTATTGATCCAAATTGTAATTAAAATCTGTGTATGAGGTGAAAAGGCCTGCTTTTTTTTTTTTTTTAAGGAAATTTTCTAGTATTTGCCTTTGTTTTGGGAGTTTGTGTGAGAGGGAATTTGGGGGTTTTTTCGGTTTTGCTGGGGAGTGAAAGAAGTTGTGTTCTTTTATGGTTTTGGGTGAGAATATAGGGGAAGGAGAATAATTTAAGTAAAGGTGGAGATGGGTTCATGGATAGAAGCAAAGTGAAGATTTTGGTTTGTGATAAGGATTCCAACAGCTCCGAGGAGGTTTTCACTCTCCTTTTGAAATGCTCCTATCAAGGTACTTTTCTAGTTGAGTTTCTCATGCTTCAATCTAATTTTCCTGAATTTATATCACTGCTTTCCAATTGGTTTCTCTTTTTGCCTTTTTCTTGTTGAAGTTCTATTTTTTTTAATTTTCTTTAGAATGAGCCATTATGGATTTGGATAGAGCATGCTTGAATCAGCTCATTTAGTTGTCTTGAATTTCTTTATGACTACACTGAATGATGTGATATGGAATAGATGTCTCAGAGTTGCAGAATTTTCACCCACGGAGACTATAAACTCACTTATGTCAGTCAAAACAGAACTGGTTCTTATTTCTATGGAGTTTCTTTTCTCTTGTTTGAATAGTTGATTGAGAATCTAGAGATTTGGGGACATTGACTTCTATTTGCATGAATTCATTTACTGGATGGGCTAGGAGATTTCACTGATGAAAAAATGATGCATTTTCCATATTTTGAAGGTATTTCAATAAATTTTAGCTCAATGCTGATAAGAAGAATCTTTTATGCATTAATGATGTAAACAACACAAAATTGAACTCAAATTTCTAAAACATTAGTATCAAAGCCTACCGTGAATTTTCCTTTAAGAAGTTTAGTTAAGAAGTTAATTTTTGTTTCATATGCTTGGGCTTCTAGTTAGTCTTATTGGTGCTTTCCAAACTTGCATTAGTTTATTGCATGCTTGGGTGCAATTAATACATCGAAAACTTGAAAGAATCTGTTTTGTTTGAACCACTGCAAAACTTTCTTAAATAATCAGGAGTCTCTTTCTGCATCTGTTTCCAATCTTTATGTCACTTTGGATATGTTTTACAATTTAGTAGCTTGACACGTGCGCTTTCTAGCACACTCCGCTACATTCAATTCTAGAAACAATAAAGAAGGTATTGTAGGTGAGAAATATGGAAATCTATAACTTCTTTAAAGTTATGCATGTGAATACTAAATACTTCACTAGGGGTTTGAAAGATGGAAATGCTGAGAGTTATGTATTAACTTAATAAATTTTATTTAATTATTTAATATTTAGTTTATCTTATAATTACTTTAAAATTAAATAAATTGAAATTTATAAAAATAAAAATGCTTTTAATTAAACATTTTGCAGATATCTTATTATATTTATTTATTTTTAATAAAATATGATGAATTTCCTATTGATATTTTTTAGTAAAAATTATATAAAAATAGTAAAATTAAATTAATAGTTTTACTAATTTGTCAAAATAATATACGTTCAATTTTTATTTAGAAATTTATATTGTATTCTAAAAATTGCAACTATAATAAAAAGGTTGAAAGTGAAAATTAAAATGTATCTTAATTTTTTATTTATTGTCATTTGATCTTGTCAATAAATTTGTTCTTTTTTCATTAATACTTGATGTGTTAACTAAATCATAATGTCGTGTTATTTTCAATTATTGTTGGAAGTTTGTTACATCTTGTTCTTTCCAAGTTCTCTACATCAATTTCTACTTCGTTAACGTATTCAATTTTGCCTCTTCGTTTTGTGTTGAATTTAGATTAATTGGGTTTAAACTTATACTCCGTTTTGATTGAATTTGAACATAAATATTTTTTTCAAACTAATTTAATTACAGAAATTTGGGTTAAATACACTTTAATAGGCTAAATCAGTTCAGACTAAGTGCAAGTTCAGAAGTAATTTCTCTCCCATGTACCTAGATTTGCTTTGCATTAGCCATGTTTAATATTAGTGTTCCACTTTTTCTGCTAATAAGGTTGGATTTGTTTGGGAGTAGGCATCCATATATAGGCTGCAAGTAGTCGGCCAAAATCGAAGCGGTAGAAATTGCTACAATAAAGCAGCAAATACATTACATATAAAATAACTCCCAAGTGATGTAAAACTTTCCTTATGTTGAATTCTTCACAGTTCTTGCATTAAATCTCGCTTTAATGGCCGGCCCTATTCTCGTCAATGTCTGTAATCATTCTATCTATATGCTCATAAACTTCTTATAACAGAACACAAAAGACATAACAAAAGACAACCAAAAAACCTCTGTTGCTCGTTCTAATATTTGAGTTTGTCGATGTCCGATTAAAATTCCTAAATTGGAACGTAATTAAAATTCCCAAATTTACTAAATTCAGACTCAAACTCTAATCTCCATTGCGACTTCAACGATCGTAAACCTACTTGGATGAAGATTTTTACTCAACAATAGCTAGTATAAGCCTTAGTCCACTTCAATTTTCTCTACAAAATGACTTCCACTTCGATTTCTCTCCACTACCACTTCAAAGGACTCTTCAATTTTCATGTTTAGCACAGTAGACCTATTAAGTAGATCAATTTGTTTTGGTTATCTATCACAAAATCAGTTTACATAATGCCATATATATAGATACAAACTACAAGAATCAATTGATGAAGGGGCAGAGAAGCTGGGGTAAAAAGCTACCATCAATTACTATAACAGTAATAAAAAGTGCTAATCCTACTACCAAAAAGAGAGAGCACTGTCTAATGTACAAATTTTGCCCACACAAGAATTTCTGTGATGCGTGACCCTAACTGGACCTCAATAGTTTCTTGTCAGCCGAAGAGGATCTGCCCCTCAATGCAACAACACTCAACTTTGAACCAGTAGATGGCTTTTTCGACCTAATTCTATTGTGGGGTTTCTCTGTGCTTTCAACTTTGCGGAGTTTTACCGATTTTGCTGAAGCAGATAATTTTACAGATTTGGCTCGAGTGGATGTTTTTCCAGATCTGGCTCCTGAAGATGCAACCTTTGCACGGATGGTTGGAGATTTTACAGTTGCAGGCTTAATCTGGCTGGATGCTTTATTCAGTGTTCCACCCCTACTCTTTTGTTCTGTTATCCGAGCCCTGGCAATATCTCTACGCACATTATCCACAGTGAGGGAATCCAAGCTTTCGTTATTCCTTATTGCCTCCTCAATTCTTGCTGCCAACAGTTGGTCTTTTTTAGCAATCAAGCTTGTCACCTTCCCTGTAGATTTTCAAGAGCATATGACAACCAAAAGCTTCAAAACTATGAAATTGGAACTTCTGCAAGTTTCCAGAAGACTACATTGAAAACATAAGCATCTTATCATCAAACACTTGGAGGAAAAAGTATAGGAAGATTTTGCTTTATAGGCCAAAAGTTGCAGGGCAGGGGCAGGATTAGTTTTTCCAACTCCAAATAAATGGATGGATGAAAATACTAAATTGATTTCAAAAGAAAGTTTAAAATAGAAGTGTGATTTCAGGCCTTTTCCAAATGCAAAAAATAGGTATTAATAAAAAGGATCTGATGGTGAAAATTTTTTCAACTTAATGCAACCCCAAAAGAATGTCCCTTCAGAACTACGATTAGAGGCTCTTCTCCCACAACAAAAGTGTCAAACCCTTCAACAACCTACAACATACAATAAATTTCATGACGCATACCTTTTGCACCCATTCGGGCAGTTCTTCCAGTCCGATGAAGGTAATCGATCTAGAAGTCAAGAATATGTAACACATTAATTATATTTTATTTTCAGCTTAAGGAAGCTAGAAAGTACTAATCTCAAATGCAAGAGGAAAATCCAATATCCAACTTCTTATGCATTCTTCTCTAAATGAAGGGCAGAGAAACAAGCGTAGGATCTGATCCCAGATCCACGCACTTAACACCGATGACTTTCACTTGGTCAAGTAGCACCATGGTGATTGGCAAGCGTTACAAGAAAACTGCAAAAAAATAATGTGCAAAAAGGTGTCTACAAGAGAAAAAAAGTACATAGACTGTAATCACTTACAGAGTTTAAGGGAAAATCAAACATGATTACATGATCTACATCCAAATCAAGTCCCCTGGCAGCCAAATCTGTGCACACCAAAGTGGGACAATCTCCATCATCACTCTTAAACTTGTTGAGATTTTCAACCCTAGTTTCAAAATAAAAGCTTAGACTCAAAACATTGAAATTCAAATTATAGAGACACTCCAGTTCTAGACCATTCATATAGAGTGACACCAAGGTGAAGAGGAGAAGGGCACAAAAAGCTCTTGAAACTAATTTTGATGTTATAAATGGACACTATTGCCTGAGTTGTGTCAAGCGTTTTTCTGCTATTAACACAACTTGGCTTGCGTTATAGAAGATACATTGTTAAAATGCAGCAGATATCCCTTATAAAATTATGGCTGGTGAAAGGTAAGGTTTATCACCAAAAAATGAGTCCGTAAAACATTTAAGATCTAATGCAAATTGCAATGACAATATAAGTGATAAAGGAACATAACATTAACCACAAATGATGTGTCTGTAGAATACATTAAAAAAAATTGGAATTCAGAACAAACAGAAATAGTACCATGATGGCCATCTCCAACAGGGAACAATAACATATACGCGTAAAACTGTGGATAAATCAAAATTTAGAACAATGTTATCCAAGAAACACCCAAGTTAATCAATTTCGTATAAGTTGGTAATGGCAATAATAGAGGTTCTCTTAATACTGTAAAATGCATGCTGCTATATTCTGAGAAACCCCACACATTTTAGACGTGTTGTCACAAGATTCAGTGGTGATATTATCCATATGGAGCAACTTATCAGATAGATAAAGAAATGGCCAGGAAAGTCCAAGTCACAACTACGAATTTCCCCACCACGTTAGAAAACCTACTTTGTGCAGAACACAAAAAGGCTAGGATTGCTTATAGAATCAATCCCAACATACAAACAAAAAAAGAGAGACAATTCCAGAAACAGATGTCACATGTTCACTGATTGGTTGATGCTTTTACTGGCAATAATTTAACAATAACCATCCAATAGAGACTTCTAGAAATGCATGCAAGTTGCATGACCTACAGCTCAAAAGAAAGTTTCATGCACATAAAATTGAGTTCGTTTTTGAAAAATCATACATTTGCATACTGATGTGTGCAGATATACAAAAGTTGTAAAGAGTCATCTTTGCACAGAAGCAGGAAAATTACTCTTTTCTATTTACAGATCATATTTGGGAACTAAGAGGCAAGCTAGGAGCTTTTGCTTTCCTCTTAACTTGATTAATAAAATAAGGTGCTTACTAAAACCTGATAATATCATCATAATACACACGTGTTTAACTTGCAAATACAAAATATTAGGAAAATGAGATAAGATTTTCATCCTTTTACCTTTGTTCCGCTGGCACCTCTCCGTGGTAATTGACAGTGGCAATCTGATTCTCAGAGAGAAAGTGATCAACAGCACGGCTGGAATTCAAAGTGTTACAGAACACCATCACTCTGTTCCCCTTTGCCAAACTGGGCTCAAGAACCTGCACCCATTTCAATAAATAATGCAAATTATCTGACTTTTTGAAATTGACAACTATGACAGACCTATTAGAAACTTCAATTCCAAATTTGATTTTCTATGACCATTTGGCCAACTAGAATCATCCAAAGCCATTTTGCTAAACAATGACTTTTTAACTTCCCAGACTAGAAGTAGGAGTTAGATAAATGTAGATGCTTCGTGAATTCCATTTAAACCAAGAAGCCTAATACAATAACATAACTTATAATTAACTTGCAACTGCTTTCAGAATTCTGACCTTACAGTCTATAAAAGAGAAAACATGGGTATTCTATAAACTCTTGTTTCAGAATTCTGACCTTACAGTCTATAAAAGAGAAAACATGGGTATTCTATAAACTCTTGTTAGAAATTCCATCTAATGTTTTAAAAACCAGATAGGATATCAAACTAGTAACAGGAAAGATTTAAGGAATAGAGGTTCAACAGCTATAAAGAGTTCTTAAACCGGTATATCCTTTAATAAGAATTAATAACGTAAATAAGAATATACATTAATACTAATGCTTTATTTAAACCATTACAAAATTGGAATATATTTGCAAGATTACATAAAGCATTTTACATAGCTTTATTAACTTAGCATGTTATATATTTCTATAATTAAAAATAAAGAGATAAGTAACAAGCCAGAACTTCAAGTATTATTTAAGTTTATGTCAAAGCTAAACATTTAAATTTAAATGTCTAAAAAACTTTGATGCAACAATTTATAGTTCCAATTGATTTTATAACCATGCAAATTACATTAGTTCACACAATTTCTACTATGCAGGCAAATTGCATTGGTTCACAGACTCAGGCGAGCAATAAACAAGCTAATTGACCTTATGCATACTTGACTCTGTTCTTTGTCATTGTCCTGGTTTCTTGGATGTGGTGTTAAATGGCTCACAGAACTAAGTTTTGTTTTCTAATAGACATAGCTCATTTAAGCATTTATATCATTTTCATGATATCCAGAATTACTTCAAATTTCTCAGTTATTTTGAGGATGTTATTTACAATTTTAATGCTAAAAGCCAGCAAGCCTATCCACATTATGAGACTTATGTTATTTATACAACTGTCTGGATCAAATAACACTTGAAAAATTAAAGTAACAACGTCCTGGAAACCATGCCTTTGGGACTAATGGGAATTTCTTTGACCATAACATATGCTTGACAATAGAAAAATCGACCAAGCAGGGACTTTTCTAAGGAAGAAGAAACTGCCATCAACATTGTTGAGGAGGATATGACATGAACAAATCATAGCAGAACCGCAGGTATAGAATATATGAAGAAAGAGTTTTGTTCAATTCAAAATATTAAAACTTTGTCCAACTAAACCAGACAGAATGGACAGTCTAGTAAAACTAAGGAAATGTCATCCTGAAGTAAGTTGTTTGAATAATAAATTCCAGTTTTGTTAAAAGCAAGAACAATACACTTTAGAACATACAACACAAATTCTTGTGTGTGCTCACTTCACTATTGCATATGTGCATAATTTGGAATATTTATGTCCTAAGCAGCAATCAGAAAATAAGAAAGGATCAGAGTAGTTGACCTGTAGCAAAGCTTCCAGCTTGTTTTCAGAACCTGAAAGCTTTATAAAATCATGGCGAGCAGAAGCTATCTTCTTATGCAATGTTGATGTGCGAAAATGCTCAATTCCTTGAAACTCCTCATCAATCAGCTTTTGAACTGCCTGCAAATGTCAAAAGTTCAGTTATCCAAACACCTCAAACACCAAAATCTCCATGCACAGTAGTTTCTTCATATTACCAGCAACTACAAAATGTATCTCCTGAAGTTAGATTCATAAATCCTGGACAGGACATCCAAACTAGCATATATACGAGTATCAATACTGCTGACTAAGACAATCAATATGAACCTTCATGTATTTTGTATGGCTTTCTGTTACGTAACTGAACAGAAAGCTTATAAATCAATGAGGAGTGTTGCTCAAAGATGCTAAGCATACCAGAAATTTTTGAATTGTTGATTTGATAGCTAATTTAGAAGATCAACCCTTCCAACTCAAATCAACTTAGAAAATTTCAACATTTAACTAGATTAAACAATCCCTATATCTGAAACTTTGTACTGTCAATGGGAGTGGTGCTTGGTTTACATCCTAACATTCCAGTCTCTTTCGAGAGTTCAAGAATGTACTTCCTTTATGAGATGTAAATCCCTTTCTTTGATCTCGCTACTTCCATGCCTAGAAAATACTTCATTTCTCCTACGTCTTTAACTTCAAATTCTTTCCTCAAAGCGGACTTAAGTCTTGTAATTTCCTCTGCATCATCACAAGTTACAACAATATCATCTACATACACAATCAAAATTGTCTTCTTACCTTCTCTAATTCTGAAGAACATTGAATGATCCGACTGAGCTTGTGTGTACCCTTCTGTTTTTAGGACTTTGGCAAATCTTTCAAACCAAGCTCGTGGTAATTGTTTCAACCCATATAGGGATTTTCTTAGTCTGCATACTCTATTTCCTCCGCCTTCCTCATCAAACCCTAGAGGAAGTTTCATGTACACTTCTCCCTTTAGTTTTTCATTCAAGAAGGCATTTTTAATATCAAGTTGCTAAAGTGGCTAGTCGAAGTTAGCAACTACAGATAGCAATAGTCTGATAGTGTTTAGCTTGGCCACAGGTGCAAATGTCTCCTTGTAGTCCATCCCACAGGTTTGAGTATAGCCCTTTGCTACCAATCTCGCTTTATACCTCTCGATGGAACCATCAACCCTATATTTGGCTGTGAATATCCACCTACAACCACGAGTTTCTTTCCTTTTGGCAGATCAACTTCTTCCCGTGTTTCATTATTTTCAATTGCTCTTATCTCTTCAAAAACTGCTTCTCTTCATTCTAGAACTTTAAGAGCTTCTTGAATTTTTTTTAGGGATGTCAATTCTATCCAGATTAACAATAAATGCTTTGTATTGAGAAGATAGAGCATCATAAGAGACAAACCTCTCAATCGGGTGCATAATACATGATCTAGATTTCTTTCGTAAAGCAATTGGCAGTTCTAAATCTATGTTGTCTTCTTGATCCTTACTGCTCTGAGCTTCTTTGGCAGGGACCTGCACTGGTTCTGAGATTGGTATAGCTTCAGGGACAGGGAGTGTACTACTACTTTTCTTCTTCCGAGGGTACACGTATAGCTACTTCTGTATCAGGATTTGTCTCTATAGGAGATGACATTAGGATAGGTTCATGAATAGATGTAGGAGGAGGTTCAGGATGAGATTCATCATCACCAAACTCACTCCAATACTCTCCCTAAATCGAAGACTTGGATAGAAGGAATCTGTCTCAGAAAAAGAGACATCACAACTAACAAACAACCTTTTTGATATAGGATCATAGCATTTATACCCTTTTTGTGTAGCAGAGTAACCCAGAAACAAACATTTTTTGGCTCTTGGATCAAGTTTGTGTACACCCGAAAACTTTTAGAGGAAGGTTAGTTTCAAGATGAGTAGTAGTATGGGTTTTTTGAAATTTCTAAAGAGGTGTTTTGAAAAAAAGAACACGACTAGCATTCTATTAATAAGGTAGGTTAAAGTAAGAATAGCATCCCCCCAAAAGCAGTTTGGAACATTGCTAATGAACATCAAGGCCCTAGCTACTTCAAGAAGGTGTCTATTTTTTCACTCAGCAATCCCATTTTGTTGAGGACTATTGACACAAGTACTTTTGTGGACAATTCCATGTTTGGAAGAATATATGAAGATGTTGATTAAAATATTCAGTACCATTGTTAGTATGAAGGACTTGAATACTTGTTTGGAATTGATTTTTTATCATTTGATAAAAGTTGATGAACATGATAGAGACTTCAGTTTTATCCTTCAAAAGAAACACCCAACACAAACGAGTATGGTCAACAATGAATGTAATGAACCACTTTGAATTGGTTCTACAGTAAAACCTCGATAAATGAATATT
>JAOSBL010000003.1:20342386-20355980 GCA_027568915.1 Erythroxylum roraimae | reverse complement strand
AACATATGCATCTATATATATATATATATACACACACACACACACTCACACACACTTATATTCAATAATTCAAGCATTCTTCAATTTAATTAAACACTCATAGTACATAGCACTCAAAGGCAACATGCATGACAAGTTAAAGATGTAATGTACAGAAAATGGCTCGAGGGTTCCATGAGAACAAAATGGAGAAATCGAAGTTTTCCCCATGAATAGAATGAGTCCAATTTCGAAGGTCATAAGCTACAAACGGGTAGCCGGGAGAAGGCTCTTGTCAACGTGTGCACGTGATGAACAGAATGGTTCCACTCTCGCCCAAACAAAAGCACATATTCATTTTCTCATATGCTTATACTTTATGCTTTGTCTTCTTTTCATTTAATACAAAAGTCATGACCTCTTTTGAGATATAACATAATCATAATGCAACATGTATTTTGTTTTCAGTCAAGTCACAACAATTCAAGTCAAGTCACAACAATTCAATTTCAAGCAAAATTCATTTTGAGAAATCACATACACACACATAGGTAAGAATTTGCCTAATCACACAATAACCATAAATAAATTACCCACCTAATTAGCATGCGAAAATCCAAGTCTCTTGCCTTTCCCCTTGCTCTTGGGTAGGATTCCTTTGGTTTCCTAAAACAACCAAGATTTCACTCAAAACAACATTCCAATAACTTATAAGCTTCACAATAGAGAAATCACAAAATTTCCACAAACATAAAATCAACTCAAATTTATCCTACCCATAACCCATCTAGGTTAGAAAAACCTAGGATCTAGTTTAGAAATCCGTAAAAATCCATCTAGGGCTTCTCTTCTTCTTCCTACACAACTTATCTCTCTCTCAAATCCCTTTTGTTCTTCTACTAAACAAGAAGAAGATGACACTTACCTTAGAAGTCTGATTTCTCCCTCTTCCCACAATTTCTTCTTCCTTTCACTACGATTTTTCCTTCTCTTCTCTCTTTTCACGTTTTTCTCTCTTCCTTCTCTCTTTGGTTCTTACGACACCCTCTATTCTCTTCTTCCCTTTCTTATTTCAAGCCTTATCTTTATCTTAATCTTCCAAAATTTCCCCTCATTTACTTGGCTTTTCCAAATTTTCTCTTCTTTTGTTTTTATCTAAGTCTACTAACTCTCTTAACCCATTAAACATCATATTAATTCCAACTTAATTCTAACACTTCATTCTAACTTCTAATTTCAAATTTCTATTCATACTTGCTAATTTGATGACTCAATTCTAAAAATAAGGAAACAGTAAATCACTAATAAATAAAAAAATTAGGATCCAACAATTCCATTAACCAGTACACTAAGAGAAGAGGTTTAAATACATGTCATGATCCATTTCGCAAATCTTTTAGGTAAATCCATTGCTTTAAGGAAAAGTAGTATAAAACTTAAACTGACTATATTAGATGCTTTGTAAAAATCAATTTTTAGCAAACAAATTCTGGTTCTTTTAACTGAGTTGTACTCCTTTGGCAACTCTTGTATGAGTAGGATATTAACACCTATATTTCTCTTTGGAATAAAGTCCCCTTATGTAAGATTTATGATTTTCATTAGAGTAGTCTTCAACCTTTTAGCTAGAAGCTTTACAATTACTTTATAGACTGTATTACAACATAATATTGGTATGAAGTCAACTACAGTTGAGGGTTTTACTTCTTTGGTACTAGAAAAATGTAGATTTGATTAATCTTTTTTAGCATTTTAGATGAGGAAAAAATTCCACTACAACTTCTACGAAGAGATTACCAGTAACATCCCAAGTTTTTTTTTTTGAAAAAACCAAGATAGAAAACCATCAAGTCCAGGTGCTTTTGAAGGGTGAAAATTGAATAATGCTCTTCTAACTTCCTGTGCTGGAGTAGGGGAAACTATAGTGGCTTTCAAAACCTGAATAACTGAGCAATCAAATACTCTTTTTTCAAAACCTGAATAAGTGAGCAATCAAAGACTCTTTTTACATTGTAACTAGGCTAAGTTGATTCATCTGATCCCATCAATTTAATAAAGAAATTCTTGGCCAGTTCTTGCAAACCATTCTAAATTAAATGATTGATTCCTTACTATTAGATAATTTTACAATTATATTCTTGTTCCTTCAAGAGAGTAAAAAGGAATGAATTTTTTTTTGAATTAGAGTCTCCTTTCTTTAATCAATTTATTCTAGCTTTCTATCTTAACATTGAATTGTTTAGTGTGACAGCCTCTTAATGCTCCTTTAACCTTTTAATTTCAGTTGACCTAAAAATGAATTAAGAGGAGATTTATAGTAAGCCTCTCATGCTTCTTTGAGTTATTTTTTTGGTGACTGTGAGGCTTTTAGTTTTGTCAATGATGGGTTCATTTTATACTATGTTTTGATAAGTGTTTTATTGTTTTATAGGTGTTTATTAGATGATTATCGCATGTATAGGCTTAGGATTGTGTTAATTTGAGTGTTTGTTTATATTCTAAGTGTTTGTGTGGTTAAGAGCATGTTTTCAATCTTAATTTCATGTTTCTTGAAGTGTTTGGTGTGTTTGTTAGTGTTGAAGATCTAATAATTGAAGAAAAAAGATATTGGGCATACATGGAGTTGCGTGGTTAAGGTCACAATCGTGACTCCCATGTCATTATTAGGACAGAAGCAAATTTTCCAGAGTCATGATCATGACTCCTATTTCACGATCATGGTAGAGGCTTCCTAAGCACGACTTTTTCCATCTATTTTAGGGTTCAAGGTGCATTTTATAGTTACACTCCTAAAACCCTAAGACATATATTAAGAACATAAAGAAGCCTAAAAAATGCAGCACCATCTTATGAAAGTGGATTAAACAAAGGAGATAGAGAAGAAGGTCCAGAATTCTAGTTTTCCAGATCAAGCTCCAAACTAAGTTTTTCTTCTTTTCTTTTTGTTATTTTCATTAAAATTGATGTGTAAACTAAATTCTTAGATGTCTATTACATTACTGAGTTTGTAATCTCCAGATTAAGGTTTATTTCAAAGTCATTTTGTGACTTTGATCTTTATTGATTCAATAAAAAATTCTAGTGTTTTGATAATTGTGCATTTCATAGTTTGACAATAAATCGAGAGAGTTAGTCAAAAGTAATCAAAATAGGTTGTGTAACGAGAGTTGGTGATTTAATAAGTCATGTAATTATTATGCTCTTCACCTCAGACCAAGTGAAGCATAAATCATGTACTCAGGAACCAAGGATCTTTATATATGAATAAAGATTGAAATAATGACTCAAGAAGGTATTTCTACCACACCTATATAATTAGAAAGGGATTGGGGATGATAATGGATTTTAATCTTCCCAAGCCCTTGCTAAAATGAAAATCAAGTCTTTAAAGAACACCAGAAAGAATTTTTCATGAGGAATGAAAAGATTAACTCATGTGTTTATTGAATCTAAAAATTAATCAAATATGATTACACATGATTTTTAGAATGTTTATATAATAAATTAATGCCCTAAGTCAAATCCCACAAGGATAAGATGTGGATTTCGGCCTAAATTATATACTCCTAACGAATAAGCGTAATAGACTCCTAAACAGGCTTTTTAGGCCCAAAATAAACCAAACGCCTAAGTGGGCTTATCTAAGTCCGCTCAAACAGATTACACCATATGGCCTAAAGATACTCAAAACAACCTAATTGCTACAAGCAAGTTATTTCTAATTGTATAGCATAGTTAGCCTTCTTCAACAAGTCCAACACATTGTTCTAAGCCTTAAATCATCATTATAAACTTAGTTGACGTGTCTCCAAGTGTTTTAGCTTCTCCCCTTGCATATAGATCCATCATCAGATCGTTGAGAGGATCTTTAGCACGTATAGCCTACAATGATGCCATTGGTCCTGCAAGATTCTCTAATGGATACTTTGCCTTAATAACACTTTCTTGAGCTTGTTTAAGTGTTTCTCTTTGTCCAAGCTGTTGGCCCCCGAATTTTTTTCTTGATGAATAAGCATGATTTAAATAATTTTGAGGTTTTGATAAATTAATTATTTTGGAGTTATTAAATTATGTCAAAGTTGGTAAGATTTGTTATATGGGTTAATGGAATTAAAGTGTTAAGGTTATAAAAATGCACAAGGGTATTTTTCGCAAGACACTTTAGTATAAAAGACATGAGGCATGGAAGGAAGGGCAAATTGGACATTTCTCACTCATTAAGGGCATAAATGGAAGAATTAAGTGTTGTCTTGCATTTTAAGAAAAGAAAAACGTGAATTGAGGGAGAGAAGAAGAGAAAAACGAAAATAAAAGAGAGGAGAAGAGAGTTTCAGTGAAGAAGAGAGAAAAGAAGAGAAAAAGAGTTAGGTTTCAAATTTTTTTAGCCTTCAAGAGAGATTTTGAAGTTATTCAAGAAGAGAAAAAGGTAGAGGAAGAGAAGAGCTTTCATTAGAGCCAAAAAACTCTTCATTTGGTGAAAAGTCAAGGTAAGATCATTTTGAATCTTTTGAATTTTTGGAAGGATTTTAGTTCATGGAGTGTAGAAAATGCTGGGTTTAAGTATTCTAGAATCAATTTTAGTGATTTTGCATTGAGCTATTTTCAATTGGATTCCTATTGAATGGGGTTTTGCCATTGTTGAAGGAAAATCAAGAAAGGAAAAAGGAACAAGAGGAGAGGCATTTTAAGCAAGTCTTTAAGCAAAGAAATCAAGATAGGTACATGTTTATAATAGAGTAAATAAGCCATTAAGGTTTTCTTTGAATCAAGGAAGATTAATGATTTCAATTGCTTCATAAATGTTGCATTTATTGCTTCTTGAATGAATTGATAAATTGCTATATATTTGATATATGAACTGTGTGAATGATTTATGAAATGAAAAATAGAAATGATTTTGAAAGGATATCAGGAACATGAAATCAAGTTTCAACGTGTCATTTTGGGCAACAAGTTTACAAGTTATGAAATACATGTTATGCGAGTTTGATTTGGTCCATTCTGTATGTCAAGTGCACTTCGAGTAAAGGCTTCTCCCGCCTGCCCGCTAATAGCATGGAGCTGCTTCAAGGACTCCCTCATGTTTACGAGTACACAAAACTACTATGTGAAATTGTGTTAGTTCGTTCTGTTCACGACTACACAGAACCATTATATGAGAATGTGTTAGTTCATTCTATTTATGGACCTCCAAAACTATTCTGATGTGCTTATGTGTTTATGATATGTTGACAAGATTGATGCATGCATGATTTGAATTTTTGTGAATTTGGTTGAAAATTTAAGAACCATGTGTTTTATGAACTCAATGAGAATTTTCTATGACAAGTGAATGTTTTCAAAGGTTTTGCTTATTTTTTCGTTATAAACTATTACCCATAAGCTTTTAAGCTCATCCCCTTTTCGTCCCATCTTCAGGCGAAGAGAATGAAATCGTGTAACCAAGAGTCAAGGTATCACTCCAAATTTGCATGTTTTGTTTTGTTTGTGGAGTTAATTTATGTAAAGCAAGGCTTTAGATGCATTTTGAGAATTATTGGGTTTTGTATTTTAGATTTTGATAGCGATGATGTAATGTGGCTTGGAATGCCATTGAAGCTTTGTAAACTCTTATCATTTGGTGTTAATGCAATATGAATTGTGTATGTGTGATGTGGGTCAGAATTAGGTATATTTAAAGAAGTTATCAAATTGAGATAATTTTTGAACATGAATTGTTGTTATATATATGTACATAATTGAGATGTTATGGATAAGAAAGATAGGAATTATGAATGATGAGATGTAGTTGAATGATTAAGAAATGATATAATCATTATAAGTGGTGAATTTGAGAAGATTATGAGTGAAAGTAATTTTAGAATGGATGTAGGAACCATTGGAGATGCTTTGAAGGAAGTTTTGTCTCACAGAATCTCTCTTCAGGGTCTTCACAAAAGCTATAGATCTAGAAGATCTCTTTAAAATGGTCTTTGAATGACCCTAATCTGACATTCCTAATGAAAGTTATGCAAATTGCCCCAAAGCAGGCACAATATGATTAAGGACATAATCATAGTCTTTCATAGGGGTTAAATTTGTGTTCTGACTTCAGGAAAAATTTTGGATTAATCTAGACTGAATTAGAGAAAGTTGTCTTCTTGAAAATTATAGATCTTTCTTTTATCTTTCCAAAAGTATAAAGCATGCAATTTTTTGATATCGGAATAAAGAGTTATGACTATTACAAGTTAGGATGTCGCAGAAGACATATATATACGGGACAGCTTTGGTCGCAATCGCAGCTTGATTTCCTTGTGATCGCACCATCCTTGCGATTGCACCTGCCTCCCTTGCGAGCGCACCTTCATCCTTGCGATCGCAACTTCGTTCCTTGTGATCGCAACTTTATTCCTTACAATCGCACCCGAAGGGATTTTCCAGCTTTGAACATGTTTAACTCTTTTGGCTATAACTTTGTCATCTGACCTCCAAATGACCTGATTTTTTGAAGCAATAGTTTCATAACACATTTTTCTACCCCTCCATAAAAATTAATAGAATTTGTTGTTGATTTGAAAAAGATTAATTGAATCAAAGTAAGAGTATCAGTTAAAAGAATATGAATTGGATACGTTATTGAATGTATTTCAATATTTTGATGATATCTTGATCTATAGAGCTCCGAATGGAATGATTCTTGTTTCAAAATAAACTATAGACATAGAGCTACAAATTTTATGAAGAAGTCAAATTGTAATTCTGATTTGAAGTTTCCCAAAATCTTTTTTAAAGTTGAAAATTTGACTTTGTGATTATGGTGACTTATTGGTGTGGGCATAATAATAGTCCGAAAATATTTGGGGCCCAACAATCATGTTATGACTCAAAAGTTGGGCTCCAGAAACGGGGTCCAACAGTTGTAGTATTGGACCAAGGAATTGAGCTCCGGAAACAAGGTCTAACACAAGCTCTCCAACATGTCCAACTCCTTCTGCCTTGTTCGAAGCCATTTAAGATGCTTGATCTCCATTAAAAGGGAAGCTTATAGAGAACCCTATTTCCATAAACTACTAATAGAGACCTAAGAAGAAGGAGAAAGATAAAGCTTGAGTACCTATTAGAAGAAAGGCAATGGATGTAAATAATGTAAATATAAATACTAATGAAGAGCAAAGGAATATGGAAAATACCCGAGTGAATAACCATTTTGAAGTAAGTGATCTTGAATAATTGTGCTCAACAAGCTAGGGTACTAAGTCCTAAACTATCTCTAATATATTAAGTAATGGAGAACAAAGTGGAAGATAAGCTTGGGAGGGATAAAAATACAACTTAATATGAAGTTAGTTGCTTATCGACAAGGGTAGGAAGTAAAGTGACTTTCATTAAAGTGAGCTTATTCAACCTTAAGTGGTTCAGCAATCCTTGTGAATAATGAAGCAAAGCTAATAAGACAAGACGTGGATGTAAATCCAAGCAAAAGGGTGTAATAATCTTTTCTCTCAAATGAATTTAGTCATTTGGAATATTAGAGGCCTGAATAACCCCAATAAATAGCAAGTCATGAAGGATTTCTTATCCTTAAGAAAGCCTAGTTTTATTAGTTTAGTTGGAACCAAAATAAATATTTACTAACTCCAAGAGGCTCTTATTTTTTAATAGAAACTAGATCACCTTAAGCAGTCATAACACTCTTACTACAATGGCTACATTATAATCACACTTAACCTAATATCTTCCTCCTTCATCAATGAAGTTGCTAAGATCAATTCATCAACTATCAAATCTCACTAATACGATCCCAAATGATCCTCAACATCATTATGATTTATGTTGCTAACTTGGAGTTCTAAAAGAAGTAGCTTTGGATAGACCTCACTTCTATAAGAATCAACTGCTCAACCCTTTGGCTGCTAACAGGTGACTTCAATTGCTCATTATTTTTTCAAGAAATGGATGGTTTAATTATAAGGTAAAGCACAACAATGAGGACCTATCTAGCTTTGTAAGTGATGTAACAGTTACTAATTTAAGATTCACAAGCAACAGCTTCACTTGTAATAACAGGCAAAGTGGAGAATATAATCACTTTAAAAAAACTTGAAAAGTGGTCCATTCCCTCTTAGCTTTGCTCACTTCGACAATCCACCCACTTCAAATCATACAATGATTTACATTTAAATGAATTTGGTTCATAATAAAATGAATACATTCATCAATTCTCTTATGAAAGCTCTTAGCTATAAGGAAGCCATTCTAAAAGGTCTAAACAATCAAATGAATGGAAGTCAAGCCTATATATGTGTGCAAAAGCTTAAAACTATTAAAGGTGAAATAATATAGTTTAAAAAGGAATTGCAACTTCTCAAAAGGAGAAAAACAAAAAGCTCTAGATTTCCTCATCTATATCAAAATAAGTTAAACATTAAATCCCATTAATCAAACCCTTAAAGTTATGGAATGCACATATCTTAGAAGGTATATTAATTCTTTGGATAGCTTTTTCTCATTATTGAAGCTGAATTTTAGAATTATTTGGTTAAAGGAGGGCGATAGGAATACAAACTTATTTCATAATATTATTTAATCTAGGAGAAACATGAAGAAAGTAGTATCCCTATAAGCTCTTGATGGTAATACCATAAATGATCAACAACATCTAAAGGAGTAGAATTTCAATCACGATAATGCACTCTTGGTTCATTTAAGGAAGTTCTCTACCTAATCAGGTTAAGGACTCTTTAGCTAAAACCATACCTAGGGAGCTTAGGATTATGCTTATCAAGGAAATCACTATTGAAGAAATCAAGGAAGCAATCGTTAACATAAACCGAAATAAGGCACCTAATATAGATTATTTCAATGCCAGGTTCTTTCAAAGCACCTCGGATATTTCATGTAATATGGTAACTAATTTTGTTCTTGAAGTTTTTAATTGTGGGAAGCTTCCAAAGGAACTTAATAAAACCTATATTTGCCTGGTCCCTAAAGTCCCTAGCCCGTTCATAACTA
Organism: Erythroxylum roraimae; assembly: GCA_027568915.1. NCBI lineage: Eukaryota > Viridiplantae > Streptophyta > Magnoliopsida > Malpighiales > Erythroxylaceae > Erythroxylum > Erythroxylum roraimae. Next base: position 20,347,007 of record JAOSBL010000003.1, on the reverse strand, counting down.
TAGACCCATTTCTTATTGTAATGTGACATACAAAACCATCTCAAAGATTTTAGCATCAAGTTTAAAATTGTTCTCAAAGGTATCATAAACTTTTGTCAAGGAGCTTACATCCAAAGCAGTAACATAGATGACAACATTTTGATTGCTCAAGAATTATTCAAGAGCTACGAAAAAAGAAAACAAATAAGGGGTTGTGCCTTAACGATTTATTTTAAGAAATTTTGTCACTCATTAAAATGGAACTTCTTATTTAGCTCAATGGAGGCACTAAGCTTCCCTGAAAAGTACACCAACTAGGTTATGCAATGTGTCACTATAACCTCATTCTCCAAACTAGTGAGTGGAAAACCCTACAAAATTGTCCAAAGTTGCCAAAAGACTAAAGCAAAGGGATCACTTATTCCCCTATCTATTATATTGCATCATAGAAATCCTCTCCAGACTCATTAGTTTTAATATCTCCAAGGAAACTAGCTTTAAATCTCATTACAAATGTGACAAGATTAGCATTTTAATATCTTTTACAGATGATTAGCTACAAGTTTGTAGGGCAATAACTAAATAAGTTGAGGTGCTCATTACGTCCTTAAAGCAATTCAAAAACATATTTGTATTGAGCTATAATCCCAATAAGAGCAACTTTTTCCTATCAATAAGAGTGCATTTCAAGATTTGTTAGCTACAACCAAGAGCTTCAAACAAGAACAACTTCCTTTAAATATCTGGGTGTTCTTATAACAACTAGGAAGCTATCATTTTCTAATTGTGCATCCCTTATTTCAAATTATACTACACATAGGTCAGCCACTTGATACATATTCTAGTGTAATCTTTTTGTTGTTCTATAATAATGTAGTGAAATTATATAAGTTATTAATTTTTTTAAAATTTTTAAAATTTACGCAACACCACAAAAAAATAATTACACATGATTATATAAAAAAATTATGAAACAATTTTATATTACTAACGGTCTTTATTTTTTAAAATATATTTAATTAACAATAAGTTTATGCCGCATAATTGTGTTATTAAATTAATTTAATAAATATATGAATTTTTGTTCAAAGTTTTGAATTTTTGCAAAAAAGTCCCTACATTTTTCAAAAGTTACGGTACCAGTCGATATCATTCGAAATCGCCGGTACCAACTAGTACCGACGATCGACGATCGACGATCGGTACCCAAGAGGATTGTCTTTTGCCAACCTAAGTAGACATGATAAAAATGCCAAAACACGTCAGTTCTTCAAGAATGAGTAATATAGCATTGTAGTTCCAATATTTCTCTGCCAGTGGGGTCCAAAAACTGCGGGACCAAAAAGGTTGTATGATCTCAACAATGAGAACATGTCAAATTACTTGAAATATTCAGGCTTTAAAACGCCAATATATGGCAAATTTCTGTACAGTTCAGCATAGTCCATTCCATAACCCACGATGAAATAATCAGGACACTGCAAGAAAAAAATATGGAGATAAAAAGGATCATCCTCACTGTTTTTTGCAAGCAAATACAAGTAACATTTAGGTTTAAGACCACTTATGACTGATAAAATTGGAGATGCCAATCCCGAATAAAGATCTAAATCACATGCCAATAGCAGCAACCAAATATATTACTTTCTAACATCTGTCTGAGATTCAGAACAAATTTCAACCAAGATTAACTGGAAGTTGACTGTTTTAAAAGACGGCAATGAATGATGTGTAAATGCCAGCCTTTAAACAAAAAGCACCAACATCCGTGAAAACAAACACGAGCTTTTTACCTCTCCTAATGCAGCAATATGACCAATAAACTCACGGGTTAGCTTTCTGACAGTGATTAATTGCTACTAATAACATTCATGAGGGTCTCTAAGTTACAAGGATCCAGATGTCTCTTAACATTGCATGTGAAAACAGTTTCATCAACACTAAAAAGACTACCTGTAGAAGACATCAATTCAAGATGCACTTTAAGGGGGTTTTCGAACACAACTTGGCATATTAGATCATAATTTCTCCCCCCAATGCAACTAAAAAGGCAATAGAAACACAAACACACAAAGAAGAAACAACACCTCAAACCCTCGGTAGTACTTCCCAATACCAGCTAGCTCAAGTTGAACCTTCCTTCTTGATGGTTTATCAAGGAGAGTGCACACTGATATGGAGGAAGCTCCCTTAGATTCCAAGTGTGCAATGAGAGAAGACATAGTGTGCCCTGTGTCTATAATATCCTCAACCTGAGACAACCATTTAATGTATTGTATTACACCAAAACAATAAAAGTCGGATCACAACAGGAAACAACTAAAACACAAGAAACGAAGGCACAGAAAAGGGAAAGTAGATATTATATTTCTCATATAAATTAGGATGAGAAGAAAAACAAAATTAAATAATTTTAAATTCTATCTAATCAAGGACAGATGTCCCATCCTTCTAATTTGTACGTAATTGTTAGATTTGCTATCTTCCTTTGACTAGGGAGCTGCACAACCAGGAATATAAAGTCCAATCTACCTTATTGAGAAGGGAAAATTTGCCGCCATTTCTCTTGGAGGATTAATTCATCTCAGCAGGAAAATTATGAAAAGTTGAACTGGAACTGTTGGGTTTATATAATAGGTATAATTTTGAGTTACCCAAGATAGTTTTTCTGAGAGATTTGATAATGTTACAAACCGTCTCTACTTTGGATATAACTGCAGGATAAAAAAATGAAGTTTCCATTGTTCCTCAAGATAAGTTATTTACACCAGACTTATTTAGGCCTCAAATTGTTCTCAGAACAAAGACATTTAGAAAGAGGATATTAGAAAATTGGTATTCTTTTTCTGAACTTGGCAACCTGTTCGTCTTTTTCTTGACAACGGGTTGACCTATGAAGCAATTTATTAAATTAGTAAGCTCACATCTGTTCTCTGTTTGTGTATGTGAGTATGTTTGTGCACAGATATCTGTCTCTCCGTCTATCCATCAGTGCTAACCAAATATAAAGTGAAAAGGCACAGATATATGATGATTAGTATGTTTACATAGTGATACCAGAAGAATATGTCTGCCATGGATATCTAGTTTTGTGTCCAGTGAAATGCGGGGAGCCCCATTAGACTGGGTGGATGAGCCATAGGATTCAGCACGAATGAGATCAACAAAGATAGGCAAACGAATTTTCCTAACCAAGTCAGCAAAGAACAAGAATGCACCAGTGGCCACACCCACTAAAACAAGAGGTGGAGACACAGAATTGAAGTCACTGGTGATCTCGGAGGCTAGCTCAGTGATTCGATCAGAGATCTGGGACTCCGTCCATAGGACTTTCTCAATGTGAGAGTCCAAAGACATAGTTAGCTACACAACTGCCAATCACAAATTGAGTTTGGTTAGTTGTCATGAAAATAAAGCACATGAAGGAAAAGACTAACATATTAAAAGAGAAACCAGATACGAATAATTTAAGTAACTGCAGCTAAGTATAGCAGAACAATAAATTCCTTCTAGTGTAAGACTAGTCATGAACTTTAAATTTTCAACTTAGAATTTGTTTAAAGTGCTTCGGCGTGCAGCCCAAATATATGGTCAAATTATTTAGCGAAGTCTACAAGTCAGGTCATTTTGTTAAGTCTGCCAACGGTGCAATTTTATACTATATAGCATTACCATTTGCACAATCTGAGTGGCTTGGGCAGAATCTGTTGGGTCAACTAATCCATCCACACAAATGGCAGTCTAAGTTTAAAAATTATAGGTAATCAGCAAAAATTCTAGCAACCGCGGGCTTCCAAATTTTAATTCCTTGGTCAGAAAAATCATGCAAGTCAGAAAAAGCAACGATTCAGCTACAGAAATTTCTTGTACAGAAGATTTAATGCTTCCCCAAAACATGATAAGAGGAAGTACTCGAACATAAGAAGCTAGCAAGTATAATCAAGACGAAAGCAACAACAGACAGCAGCCCAAGCACAAGCGAGGTTAGTTTATAAAGGATAGTAGCAAGCAGAATTATTACCGGACGATCGGGCTCGGAATTCAGTTGTGACTTTCGTTGTATTTCTCAAAGAAGAAGAATGAAAGAGACAAATGCTCCGTCCTTGTGCTTCTTATGTTCAGTCCTTTTTTATTCTTTAACCTAATCCCGTAGAAGATTTTTTTGGCTAACGGTAGGAAGTAAAGTGTTGAATGGAATCCAAAAAACATGGAATGGAATGATTTATAAAAAAATAAAATATAAATAAATATAATATTAGAAAATTATTGTTTAGGAGAGATAGAAGGTTTATAATATAATATAGTATGGTTCAGTCTGATTTTGCTGAGGCGGGGCGCCACTATTTGGATCCATGAGTTCAGTTAACTTTAGTTAAGAAATACCTGTCAAAATAATAAAAGGCACACTGGGGGTTGATCGCCGGTCGGACCCTCCGATGCCTAAATCAGTTCTTTGGTAATAGTTGTTGTGGCTGTGAATAGAAAGTATTAGGGTTTTTTTGGTGTCATACCTGCGTCATGATGAGGTAGTGAATTTATATAGTGAATACCTGCTGGGGTTAGGTCATCATCTGGGAATGCGCCGATCGCCCCGCATGCCATTCTAGCGTTAGGCCTGAGCCTAGCATGACCGCCCCAACCA
>JAOSBL010000003.1:20316902-20331538 GCA_027568915.1 Erythroxylum roraimae | reverse complement strand
TCATGAATTAGGAGTCAACACATGCATAATTACTTAAGAAAGTAGGGCCAATTAATAGTATAAATCTGGTTCAATCAGTAGTATATGGATGCATAACGTAGGCGGCCATATGAGCTTCCTCAAGGATCTCTTTTCTCAGATTCTCCACATTCGGCACACATAACCTCTGCTTCAACCACCATGTCTCATCTCTCAATTCAAACTCAGAATCTGGATTCACCTTCACTTTCTTCATAAGCTTGACCATATCAGGATCTTTCCCCTGGACTTTTATGATCCTATCATATAGCATTGGTCTTAGCTTCAAAGTAGCAATCAGTGCCTCATCTTACTCCAGATTCAGTTCCACATTCAGAGCTCTCAATTGAATCAAATTGGGTAACCACGATAGCTGAATCTGAGCGACGTTAGTCTTAGACTTTCTGCTCAAAACATCAGCCACCACATTAGCTTTCCCCGGGTGGCACTCAATTGTGTAGTCATAATCTTTTAGTAACTCAATACACCTCCTCTGCCTCAGGTTCAATTCCTTCTGACTCAATAGATGCCTCAAACTTTTATGATCAGTGTAAATCTGGAAGGTCTCTGCACACAAATAGTGTCTCCAAATCTTTAGAGAAAAGACAACTGCAGCTAGCTTTAAATCATGTACCGGATAATTAATCTCGTGCGACCTTAGTTGTCTCGTTGCATAGGCAATCACCTTACTATGCTGCATCAATACACATCCTAATCCTTGATGCGATGCATCACTATATACTACATCTCCTCTAGTCCCCGATGGAATAGTCAACATCGGTGTAGTAGTCAATAGATGTTTCAGCTCCTCAAAGCTCTTCTGACACTCCTCATTCCATCTGAACACTACATTCTTCCTCAGAAGTTTTTTCAAAGGGGTTGAGGTTAGAGAAAATCCCTTAACAAACCTCCGATAATATCCCGCCAATCCTAGGAAGCTTCGAATTTCAGCTTCGAATTTCAGACACACTTCTCAGAGCTTCCCAATTCATCACTACTTCTATCTTCTTTGGATCTACCTGTATGCCTTGTCCATTCACTAAATGCCCTAAAAACACCACTTGATCCAGCCAAAATTCACACTTACTGAACTTGGCATACAACTACTTCTCTCTTATAAGCTGTAAAATGACTCTCAGATGCTCAGCATGTTCTTTTCTACTCTTCGAATACACCAAAATATCATCTACGAACACAATTACAAAATGATCCAGGTAGGGCTGAAATACCTTATTCATCAAGGCTATAAAAGCTGTTGGTGCATTTGTCAACCCAAACGACATCATTAAGAACTTTAAGTGCCCATACCTACTCCTGAATGCACTTTTAGGTACATCAGCCTCTACTATCTTCAACTGATAGTACCCTGATCTCAAATCCAGCTTAGTAAATACCTGAGCTTCCTGCAATTGATCAAGCAAGTCATTAATTCTAGGCAACCTGGTATTTGTTCTTCACTGTCACCCGATTCAGTTGCCTATAATCAATGCATAACCTCAAAGTCCCATCTTTCTTCTTCACAAATAGCACTGGAGCTCCCCAAGGTGATACACTGGGTCTAATAAAACCCTTTTCCAGCAACTCCTGTAGCTGAGCCTTCAACTTCTTCAGTTCTACAGGTGCCATCCTATATGGAGGAATAGATATAGGAGCAATACCTGGAACTAGATCAATTGTGAACTCCGTTTTTTGATCTGGTGGTAAGTCAGGTAGCTCGACGGGAAACACGTCTAGAAATTCCCTAACTACGAGAATGTCATGTGCACTTTGCTTAGCTCAGGTATCAATGACGTGGGCTAGATAAGCTCAATGCACTCATGAAGGATATCATCCTGGTTGGCATTGCTTAACTAACTCCTCTAAATACCTGTCTCTGGACAAATGCTATAACTTTCCCTTTATATATTGGAGCAAGGTCATTTTTAGATGGTTTGAAAGAGGACTTCTAGATCTACAACTTTTGTGGAGACCTTGAAGATAGATTCTGTCATATAGAGGGTCAAAATTGGACCAGGAGATAGGGTACGATGATCACAAATGAAAGGTTAGATGATTCAGGACAATTAGCATATCTTTCACTAGAGATATCGGATCAGGGTCATTCTTAGATTGTTTGAAAGAGGACTTATAGATCTACAACTTTCATGAAGACCTTGAAGACAAATTCTATCATTTAAAGGGTCAACATTAAACCAAAAAATGTAAGATGATTCAGTCTACAGTGCATAAGAAGATGTTTCGGTCTACAGTGCATAAGAAAATGTTTCAGTCTACAGTGCATAAGAAGATGTTTCGGCCTATAGTGCATAAGAAGATGTTTCGGTCTACAGTGCATAGGAAGATGTTTTAGTCTACAGTGCATAAGAAGATGTTTCGGTCTACAGTGCATAAGAAGATGTTTCAGCCTATAGTACATAATAAGATGTTTCGGTCTACAGGGCATAAGAAGATGTTTCTGTCTACAGGGTCTTCCTCACATCACCAAGAGTACTAAATCACTATCTACACTCTCCAAAGCATTTTCACTTATAAAGATCATAACTTTTGATCAGATGTCCAAAAATTTCATATTATATATCGTTGGAAAGCTAGAAAGATAAGCTACAACTTTCTAGAAGAAACTTTATCTAATTCAGCCTAGATCAATACAGTTTTTCCTCTGAAGTTAGAACACAAATTTTACTTTCATCCACCAATGTACTGCATCCAGTTCTCAACTTCATGAAAATTTTGAGACTCTTAAAGATAGAATTTAAATTTGATGTCTTCATAAGAATGTAGCTATATGTCTCTAGTTTAATCCAAACTAAGAATCATCTCATTTGGATAACTAGAGAAAAAGTGATAGCTAACAGACCGAAGCATACTCAATGAACATTTTCCAACCAATCATCTTCAAACTTTCCAAATTTTACACCATTCGCGTCACACACATACAACTCACATAATCAAGTCGTCAACCCTATATTTCTCATCATTCTAGTTTCATTTTACAATACCCATGACATTTAAAACATAACTTACTTGGATTTACCTCAAATTCTTAAAAAACAACACTAGCCCTAGCTCCCAAGCATCACACGTTCATCATCTTCTAAAGGTGGTAGAGATAGGCTTTTAGTGACAATGAGGAAGAAATATAGCAAAATGCTAGTAGTAAATCGAACAAAATGTGATCTTCAAAGTTGATGTGGTAGTGATTGAAGAAAATGAAAATGACGAAGAAGAAGAAGAGAAGAAGTTACGAGAGAGATGAAGACAAGAACAGTAACTTGCCTTTCAAGTTTAACTAAATTTAACTTTAACTAGGACACTTATCCACTTCTTACACTCTTAGCTAATTTCCCCAAACTAACTAGTTCTATTTGAACTAGTTCCATTAACTACCTCCTTACATTCCAATTATCTCTAATATCATTTGATTTCCTATTTCTAGTTTCCATACATCAATTTACTTGCCAAGTGGCATTTTTCCTAATCCCATAATAATCGAAAGTTTCCGAAATTATTCCTAAAATTCACCAAAATTAAAAAATATAACAATCGCCAATAAAATTTCTAATACAATAAATTCAAAATTTCCAATACATCACAACTCAATTTAATTATACACGGAATTATCCATGAATGTATGTGCAATAATTCACTATTCACGTGTATGTGTATGACATATTATGCATGAGCATAAAATGCATTTCTAATCTCCCATTAATAACTCATTTTTACTATTCTGGCCTCCCTGTTGGTAATTAAATGTTACATGTATACATTACTAACTTGTTTAATCAAATGAATACTCAATCATACACATGTATATGCATCATGTTCAATGCATGCTCAATTGATTTTTCCCGGGTATGTATCCTTATTCACAAATCTTGCTCATTCATTCATTATAGTTTGTATATAACTGATTGGTGATTATATCAACGCTTGAAGACATCTCAATTACGTTAAATTCATTCAATCAAACATTTATTCATCACTTCCAAACATTCCATATTCACACAACTTCCCAATTCTCATTTAATCATACCTAATTCTTGACTTATATCCCCTGCATCACATTTGCATTCATAAGAACACCTTCATTTCTTTGACAACTTAATTCCCAAATTCATATGTATTGATATCAACAATCCATTCCTAAATTCTAACATCATTTATCAACTTAAACTTATCAAAACCTTAATCAATCAATCAAACATCCTTCCAGGTTCATTTCAAACCTTAATCAAATCCAAATACACCAAAGTAAAGTAACTTATCCTTAGTTGGTTCAACAATCACACAAAACAGAGTTTTTCACTTCCCAAGCATTTCCCACGATCATGGTTACCTTTCCACGATCGTGGAAAGGAAAAACAGAAACTTTTCTTCTTCAGGGCATTTCCCACCATCGTAGGTACTTTTCCACGATCGTGGAATGGGTGAATAGACGGTTCACCATCCCTTTCCTTCAATCTTTTTCCAAATTTTTAACACCATCATACTAATCCATTGATCATACCTCAATTATACGTAAATTATACTTAATTTCCTCATCAATTTTTTATCAGCAATTCGTACTCAAAATTATTCAATTGATAACTTATAAATCATAGTCTTTGATGCATCACAATCAAAACAGAACTATCATTAACCTTCATACATATAGTCCTAATTCTTTTTTCCATTTCAAAAATGCTGCACTAACACCTTTATTTAACATAAATTCACCTTCATTATACTTCAAATCCTAACCTAAAATTATCCTTAAAACAACCTATAATTTAAAGTTTCCATACATCAAGAACAAACCAATTCTTTCCCCACATTTCAAGCACATCTCATCATCAACCCTACATGCAATTCATCTCAATTCAATCACTAACCAATCTTTATTGGATATTATGCTCACATATAACTCAATAAGGAAATTAAATACTTGGTTGTCTCAAGATTTTCTCAATCAACAAGCTAAGCAAGTCTCCCAGACATCAAACATATATTAAAAACAAGATGGGATTAAAGGGTTTCAATTGACAAGATGAAGTCTTGAGAAATTTTGGCAAAATTCAAGTTTATGGAGGTTATGTGAGGGTGTCGATGGTGAGGAGAAGAGGAAGAGAGCATCTAACCAAACACATGAAAGATGGTGGTCTTTCAAGTGTGAAAATCGTGGGTGTAGGTGTGTGGAGGAGAAGGTGGACACATGTCATGCCATTTGTCAAATAGAGAACCATGTTATGTGTCTTCCTCTTACACTACCAATTGTCATTCCATAACTAATCCACTTGTCCTTTAATCATTAGGCTACATGTCATTAAACTATACCACCATTTGTCACTTATGGATTCAAGCCATTTGTCACTCTATTATTGATGCCACATGTCACCATCTCATAGGCTCATTCAACTTAAATTCCCATGTATCATTTTATCTTGCCATTTTAATATTTTTCCTAGACTAAATGCACATAACACTTCATCAATCACCCAATTGTGACAATAAATTCCAATTCACTAATTGTAGTCCATCAAACCAGAATTCAAGATATGATCAATTCACAATCACACAATCATAACATAAAAATTTAAAATCTTTCATACCCTAGAATAAATCAATTGAGTGCATAAACTATCTTTGCAATGTGTAATAAATCATAATTCATACATATATGTGAATATGATGCATGAAAATGAAATGCACTTCATGTATTCTCATATGATATGACTCATATGACTTCATATAGTAGATAAATTCCTAAGTGTAGGAATGGGCTATTACACAACCAATCACTCCTCAAAAAATTACCCAAACATCTTTACCTAACATTCCCGAACATACTATTCAAACCACCAGTCCATTATCAAACCCAGCTACACCTGTCTCCTAGAAAAAAGATGATTTCAAAGAATCCAAAGTTTATTTCATATTCAATGGACCCATAGTTAGAATATATGAAGAATGGCATAAGGTTTCCATCCATGTTACTAGTAAACCCTCAATTATTCATTGAAGCTATACAAATCACAATGAAGTAGAAAAAGCCTTGGCTGAATTCAAAGAACCATCATTAAGACCCCATTATAAACAAGCTCTGGAAAAATAACCATCAGACTCCAAAATGAAAACCTTGGGAAAACCTATCAATATGGAAAAAATAAATGTCGTCCCTACTAAAGCTCTCAAGGGAGAAACAAAAAAGATTACTTCTGAACTCTTCTATGATTGCTTTCAAGCACTCAATGACTGGAAAGAAGAACAAAAAAATTCCAATCTTATCCCCAAAATCATGGACGATATGAACCAAAAGTTATTATATTTTCAAAAGCTGATGGACTCACTACTTACCTCTTTTTTTCAAAGTGGGTTAGTAGACACTATTTACTTAACCAATTTAAACACCCTTTCTAAATTTCCAGCAGGATTTGTCCTTACAGTAAAAAACTACAAGGAAAGATTTGCTAAGGAAAGAGAAATTTTTATCAAGGTTTTCAGCAGCTATCTTATCTTCAAAACAGCAAACAATCTCAAGGAAATCGAAGTACAGTTATCAAGAATAGCATATGTACGAATTGGAATTAGAAATGACATGTATCCACCCATAGATGACCCTCCTAAGTATGATTTTGATTGGGATCTGATTAATTCAATTGAATCTACATTGCATTGAAGGAGTTTACCAACAATGCCTAAAGATCACCCCATAATCTTTAATCAAATTAAACTACAGAGGAGAAAATATGTTGATGACCTCAGTATATAAAACACCTATCTCTACTGAATCATTCTAGCTAATAAAACAACTTGAAGCATCTTTCTTAACCTTATCTGGAGTATTAAGTGAATTATCATAACAGTGGAATCAAGCTCTCAGTCAACAACTGCATCAATATCCACAACATCAATGTCAAAAATGTCCCTCGACATCACAAGAAGAAAAAGATAAAGATGATATCTCATTAGTAGATATCATCATTGAGGAATAAAATCTTCAGAAGTTTTCAATAATGTAGGCCACTTGTCGGCCATTATCTTCAATTATGTAAAAATATGTAGGCCATCTGTCGGCCACCTGAAAAGTTAAAAGTAGATTCTCCAGAATCTACTTTTTCTGTAGTTTTTACTTTTGCTTTCTAGGTTTTGGACGCTATCCAGTGCCCTTTTCTATATAATGTAAACTCTGAGCATAGCTCGATATGAAAAAAAAACACTCAATCATAATATCCATATCCAGACTCTTACAATCTCGCTTTAGCCTAAGGATTAGCGCTCAAGAGAAAAAGAACAAAACATGTATGTTTAATTGTGTTTTTATCTTTTCATCATAATCATTGAATACTCAATTCAATTTATCATTTAGTTAATTCTATCCAATATATTTTCTAGTCTCATATTTCTGAATGCCTGTTTGTGATACTTGTAGACATATTTATCTATTATAATACCTACAGAATGAAAAGTTAAAATTAGTCAAAAATGTATTAAAACTTTTACTAATACTCATAAATTTCTAGAATCAGATAATGCCTCTCCACACACCCTTAACAAATTCCAAACATTTCTTAATAAACATATAGAACAATATAATCAAGAAAAAGAAGAAATAAAACAACTTTATCAACAATTTTAAGAACATTATAAAACTCATATATGAATAATTTTTGTATTATTTGTAATCAACTGTGTACATAACTTATTCATTTGAAAGATTTAGTCTCTAAATACAGAATAGAAAAAGATTATTATGAAAGAAGATATAACTATTCACAATTATGTATTAATAATAATAGGTTAATACCCTTAAAGAAAGATTAGATATTGCCACAACTCTTTATAATTTATATAATCAAGATTTAATATATAAACACAACGAAATAATAGAACATCAAAAACTTTTCCATTAATATGACTGAAATAACTACAAATCTGAATACTAATAATATTTTAGACGTAGATACCTTAGAATTAACCGAATCTACTGGCATTTTCCATATTAATACATTATTATCAAACAAAAAACAAAAACAAAAACAAAAACAAATAGCAAATAGCAAATAGCAAAAAAAATTAAATCTTAAAGCTGGTTAAGATATTACATATCATCCAATTAAAAATTTAACTAATCGAAAAATATTATTTATTATGGAAAAATCATACATGAAACACCTATTAGAATAGATCAATGTAATGGACATATCCAAATAAGCTTAATAGATCAAGAACAAATTTATAAGAGCAATTACAAAAAAATTCTTGAAGACAAATGACATAAAATTGGATACATACATCTTTCAACAATTCAAAATTTATTAAAATCTACTTTTCAAGAAGGAATAGACTCTCTTATAAGAATGGTTATAATTGACGAACGAATGACTGATTTAAAAAATCAAGTAATTGGAATAATGAATGGAAATTTAGCCTATGGCAAAATAAAATTTAATACTCATTTAAAATTAGGAATTCCTTTACAATCTCACATTTTAGATGAAACAATTTTAAATTTTACAGAGAAAATTTATTGACACTTAGACAATATCCTTTTTCAATTACCTATCAAATTAGTTATGCTCTTACGAATTCTCATCGTAGCATTGAATTTAAAAATACAGATAAAATTTATATTGACCAATTATTTAATGATGTAGCAAAAGTGAGAACCAATCTACAAACTAGTTTAAGATAATTACCAGATATTAATTATCCTATTAAAATGCAAAATTTAGAACAAACCATTCCACTACTATCTTTATCTGAAAATAAACTATCAGACAAAAAATTCGCATAAGATCACAATCTGTTAGATTAGAAAAATGTATTAGATTTACTGAACCCGGTATATCAAATGAAAAAGAAGAATTAAATGAAAGAGAAGAAACAAACCAACAACAATTAGGAAATGAATTAGCTAATATTAAAAACCAACTTCAAGAATTATCAATCCATCTTTAAAATACATTATGAGTATTACTAAACAATTATCTAAATTATTAGATAAACAAACCAATATTGAAATTCAATTAAAAGAATTAATTACTATAAAACAACCATTAATAGATAAAGGCCAAAATTCTCAGTCACAAAAGTTTAATGAAATTAATGAAATTCATAAAATATTAGAATCTTTAATTAAATGCTCTGAAAAATTATTTAAAATAGTATATCCAATAGATGAAAATTTTGAAAAAATAGAAAAGCTAATAAAAAATATTGGAATAAAAAATAGAACCAAAATATTATTTAAAATAGTATATTTAATGGACGAAAAATACAAAAAAATATAAAAGCTAATAACAAAAATATTGGAATAAGAAATAGAACCAAAATTGGTATTAGAGCCATCTAGCTCATCAAACATCACTTTAGTAATACCATGAAGAATATAGAACAAGATATAAAAAAATCAATTGGAAGAAATTACTGAGATAGTTAATAAACTAACATTGGATAAAGAGAACAATTCTTTAAAATATGAACTTAAAAAACCTATTACTGATCAAGATGAAGTAATTTATGATTATGAATCCGATCACGAAGTATATATGGAACAACTAAAATCAGTGGAACAACCTGAAATAAGTCAATCTAGGTATAACTGGAATTATAAACCTATAGATCAAGAAGAATTAAATCGTTTTTGATATTACAGAAGAGATAATACGATATAAAAATTTCCTACATAATATACACCAAAATATATAACATTAGGACCAGATGGAATCCTTAATCCTCAGTTTATACTGTGTCTTATCTCCAGAAAAGTTATTACTTGAATGGTCTAATAGACTAGCATTAGTCATTCAATTAGAAAAACCTTTTGAAAGATTAACAAATATAGGTACTTTATGGAATTTTATTGCCTATAAAACTATTGGTGTAGTATTAAACTTTTTATTAGATAATGAAATACGAATAAAAAATACCACTGAGTTTCTTAATGTTGTTGAACCAATAAAGGCTTTTCATGTAATTACTAACGAAATTTATAAAGAATTTATTGGAAAAGATATATCCACATATAAATAGGAAATTGAAAATGAGGAAAGAAAAAATGCCTTACGGCATCTAAATAATATACGAATATGTGGCATCTGTTTTTTGGAAGAATACATTTGTGAATTTAAAAAATATTATTATAAATTAAATCGTCCAGAACAAAAAATGTATATACAAATATTTATCCAAAAATTACCTTATCCAATAAACAAAATAGTAGAAGAATTATTCTTAATAAACAACATGATAATCTAGTAGCTTATAATCTAGGTGGCAGTATTTCAATAGTAAAAGAAGTATTATCACAAAAATGCTTAGAAGCAAAATTACATAAAACACTAAGATATAAAGATATTCAACTATGTTGTTTTAAATATTCAGAAGTGCCTCAACAATATGGATGTGACTCTTTTACCTATCAAAAACAACGAAAAAATAAATATAAGAAATATAAATGGCAAAAATATCCCACAAAGAAGTATAAGAAATTCCCATTTAAACCTTATAAAACATTTTCAGAAGAAAGGCTTATAGACAATACAAACCAAAGAAAATAAATATTGACCTCAAAATGAGAAAAAAATGTAAATGTTGGTTATGTAAAGAAGAAGGTCATTATGCAAACAAATGCCCAAAAAGAAATCAAAATAAATATAAAGAAAAAATTAATATTTTAATTCAGCATTTAAATATAATTTAGAAGCTATTGAGTCAGAATATGAAACAAATTAAACAATATCCTCATTATATCATTATGAATTCCAAACTTCAGAATCAACAACTGAATCTAAATATAACATTCATTCAAGTGATTATTCAGAATAAAAAAGTTAATGCTTATATAGATAAAGGTGCTACTATTTGTATAACATCTAAAACACTATTACACAACTGGAAAAATTTAAACAAACCTCTACAAATAAGAATAGCATATGGAAGTATTCAATGTATTTGTATGTAAGCTATTATAATAATATCATTATTGAAAATTACACTTTTATTATACCTTCAATTTATCAACAAGAATCAAGATTACCATTAATTTTAGGAAATAATTTTCTTAAATTATATAATCCTTTTTGTCAATATTTACATTATATAACTTTACGAACACCAATAATAAAATCCTTAAATAAAAAATCCGTAATCCTCACAATTCTTATATACCATACAACTTAATATAAAAATTTATGACTTATAACAGAAAAATTAAATCAACCACAATTTTATCTTCTTAATAATCTTACGTTACAAACTGAAATAGAAACCTTAATAGAATACTAATAATCAATTGGTTGAAATAAAACTTAAAGATCCTACATAGGAAATTAATATTTAAAATAATATTCCATATACACAACAAGATGTACAAGAATTTACTAATGAATGTTCAGAATTATTACAAAAACCATTAATAGCATCAAGCATAAGTAAATAGTCATTCCAAAAAAAAAAGCATGGCAAGAGAAGAATAATAATCAATTATAAAGAATTAAATAAAGCTACTATAGGTTATGCATATAAATTACCTAGAAAAGACTATATTATTAGTAGATTAAAAGGACATCATTGGTTAACTACACTCGATGCAAAATCTGGTTATTGGCAATTAAGACTACATGAAAATACAAAAACATTAACAACCTTTACCTATCTATCACAAAAACATTACCAATGGAATGTATTACCGTTTGGATTAAAAGAAGGCCCTGGTATTTATCAAAGATTTATGGATAATAATTTAGAAGGATTAGAAGAATTTTCATTAGCCTATATTGATGACATTATTATATTTTCAAATAAAGATAAGTAAGATCATTTAAAAAAAGGAAAAAATGTTCTTACTAGATGTCAACATAAAGGACTAATTTTAAGCAAAAAGAAAATTAAACTAGCATAACAAAATATTGAATATTTAGGTATAGAATTTTATAACAGATTCTTAAAATTATAACCTAGCATCCTTAAAAAATTACAACATTTTACTAACACATTAAAAAGTATAACTGAAGCTCAAAATTTTCTTGGCTTATAAACTATATATCTAATCTGGCTTACTAAACTATATATCTAATCAAGGATTTCTTAAAAATCTAGCTAAAGAAAGAAAAAGAGTTACAGCATAAATGCAGTATAAAAAATCAATGGACATGGACCGAAGAAGATACAACAACAATACATATATTAAAAACTCTTTGCAACGATCTACCAACATTATATAATTATAATGCTAATGATACATTAATAGTACAAATTGATGCAAGTTTGGATATATGGGCTGGTTGCCTTTTAGCACAACCACCCAATTCAAGGGAAGAAATGAAAAAGATTACTTTTGAACACTTCTATGATTGTTTTCAAGCACTCAATGTCTGTAAAGAAGAACAAAAAATATTCCAATATTATCCCCAAAACTGTGAATGATATGGACCAAAAGTTATTATATTTTCAAAAGCTGATGGACTCACTACTTACCTCTTTTTTCAAAGTGGGTTAGTAGACACTATTTACTTAACCAATTTAAACACCCCTTCTAAATTCCTAGCAAGACTTATCCTTGCAGTAAAAAACTACAAGGAAAGATATGCTAAGGAAAGAGAAATTTTTATCAAGATTTTCAGCAGCTATCCTATCTTTAAAAAAGTAGGCAGTCTCAAAGAAACTGAAGTACAACTATCACAAATAGCATATGTATAAATTGGAATTAGCAATGGCATGTATCCACCCATAGATGACCCTCCTAAGTATGATTTTGATTGGGATCTGATTAATCAATTCAATCTACATTGCATCAAAGGAGTTTCCCAACAATGCCTAAAGATCACCCCAGAATCTTTAATCAAATCAAACTACAGAGGAGTAAATATGTTCATGGCCTCAGCATATAAAACACCTAGCTCTACTGAATCATTCTAGCTAATAAATCAACTTGAAGCATCTTTCTCAACCTTATCTAGAGTATTAAGTGAATTATTATAACAGTGGAAGCAAGCTCTCGATCAACAACTACATCAATATCCATAACATCAATGTCAAAAATGTCCCTCGACATCACAAGAAGAGAAAGATAAAGATGATAGCTCGTCAGTAGATATCATCATCGAGGAATAAAATCATCAAAAGTTTTCAATAATGTAGGCCACTTGTTGGCCATTATCTTCAATTATGTAAAAATATGTAGGCCATCTGTCGGCTACCTGAAAAGTCTAAAGTAAATTCTCCGGAATCTACTTTTCCTATAGTTTTTACTTTTGCTTTATGGGTTTTGGATGCTACCCAACTCTCTTTTCTATATAATGTAAACTTAGAGCATAGCTCGATATGAAAAAAAAAACTTAGTTATAATATCCCTGTCCGGACTCTTACAATCTCACTTTAGCCTAAGGATTAGTGTTCAAGAGAAAAAGAGCAAAACATGTATGTTTAATTGTGTTTTTATCTTTTCATCATAATCATTGAATACTCAAGTCAATTTATCATTTAGTTAATTCTATATATATATTCTAGTATTATATTTCTGAATGCTTGTTTGTGATACTTGTATATATATTCATCTATTAATAATACATACAGAATGAAAACTTAAAATTAGTCAGAAATGTATTAAAACTTTTACTAATACTCATAAATTTCTAGAATCAGTTAATGCCTCTCCACACACCCTTAACTAATTCCAAACATTTCTTAATAAACATACAACAAAAAACAATGACAACATAAATATAACAAATATAAATGGCGAAATATCCCACAAACAAGTATAAGAAACTCCCATTTAAACCTTATAAAACATTTTTCAGAAGAAAGGCTTATAGAATGTTATTCCTATATTTCTTAAAGTTTTATGAAGAGCAAATTATTTATCAGTTTATATTCCTTTTTCTTGATAGAGAAATCATGTTGAGGTGTGATGTAAGGTGTGTAACACTACTTAAAATAAACTAAACCTACAACTAAGGCATAAGAGCCTTAAGATAAGAATAATTACAGAATTATCTACTTCTGTTGGGTATCCTGTGGCTACTATCACTCCATGTGAGATTGAGGGAGTAATCAAGAAGATATACTTGAAGTTTGTTACTACCTTTGAAGCTCATGACGTAGGTATCTTGTTGAATAACCTCCTTAACCTAAGCATGAATGGGAATCCTAGCTAGTAGTGATGATAGATCCTCCCTAAGGTTTGGGGGACTTTGTTTTGACCAATTATCAAACAAAAACCAAGAGCTCTTTCCATTACCAATGTGAGTTTGGATTAGGGGATAGACAATATACCTTTTCTTCAACATTTGAGTAAAAGGCCAGAAGTGTTCTGTACTCTCTTTAATTTACCAGATGCTTGAGTTCTTAAGATAATATTCATTAGTCCATTTGGACCAAAGAGCTTCCTTATGAGTGAGTAACCTCTATATTATTTTTTCAGCTAGGATTAATTATGTCATCTACATGGAAATCAACCCTAGTCCACCTTCTTATTTTCTATAGTAAAGTGATAATGGTAGGTTGCAAAATGTTTTAGTGGGTAGTTTAGTATGTGCTTAGTTGTTAAACTGAATTATTAGTGCATATTTAGGTTAGGATTGTGTTATTTAGTTAGACATTTGTGTTTTGAGTGTTTTATGGGTTAGAGCATG
>JAOSBL010000003.1:20293590-20308635 GCA_027568915.1 Erythroxylum roraimae | reverse complement strand
ATACCATTATCATAAGGTATGTACTTGGATGCCCTCAGGGTATTCGGGTATTTGCTTTATGGTAGTGGGATGTTGCAGGAAGTCTCCAAAGATGCAAAAGCCGTGTAGTAGCCTTAGGCTTTACTCAGCAAGAACGCTTGGATTACACAGACACGTTCTCTCCTATGGTAAAAATGACAACAATCAGAGTTTTATTGGCATTAGTAGCACAGAAAGACTGGTTACTACATCAGTTGGACATAAATAGCGCATTTTTACACGGTGACTTACTTGAAGAAGTATACATGAAGGCTCCTCCAGGCTTAGCTCTTTCACGTGTTGATCTTGTTTGCCATCTAAAAAAAAGCATCTATGGTCTGAACCAAGCAAGCCGCCAATGGCACTCCAAATTAGCATCTGCTCTCCTTTCTATAGGCTTTGCTTAGTCACAATCAGATCACTCCATGTTCAAAAGGACAGAAGGTAAATACTTCATCATCTTACTTGTTTATGTTGACGATGTGCTACTGGTCAGTAATAATTTGCAGCTCATACAAACCACCAAACAATTCCTTGATGATGCCTTCAAAATCAAAGATCTCGGCCCTACAAAATATTTTTTAGGACTTGAATTAGCAAGATCCTCTACTGGTATAAATCTGAGTCAACACAAATATACAATTGACTTACTTCAAGATACCGGATTTCTGCTCTCCAAACCAGCCGCCACTCCTATGGCTTCAGATCTCTGATTATCCTCATCTGGAGACTACATCGCTGACCCCTCTTCCTTCCGCTGCTTGATTGGAAAGCTCCTTTACCTGACCACTACAAGACCCAATATTTCCTTCACCATCCAACAACTTTCACAATTTATGACTGCACCAACAAATTGTCACCTTCAGGCAGCATATCGCATCCTTCGATATTTGAAGCAGTCACCGGGTCAAGGGCTTTTCTTCCGCCGAGACTCACCACTCAAGCTCTGCGCTTTCTCTGATTCTGAGTGGGAAACTTGTTCCGATTCACGAAAATCTATCACTAGATACTGTTTTTTTCTCGGCTCTTCCTTGATCTCTTGGAAGTCGAAGAAATAACTGACGATCTCTAAAAGTTCTTCTGAAGCAGAATATAGGGCTCTCGCCACCACCACTTGCAAACTCCAATGGCTATTCTATCTCCTTCAAGACTTCGGGATCGACCATCTTCAACTAGCGTGCCTCTACTGCGACAACCTTTCGGCCATACACATCGCAGAAAATTCAATCTTTCACGAACAAACAAAGCACATCAAGATCGATTGCTATGTTGTTCGTGAAAAGCTCCAGAGAGGCATCATCCACCTTCTTCCCGTCTCCAGCAACATGCAACTCACGGACATCTTCACCAAGGCTCTACCAAAATCTTCTTTTCATGATCTACTACTCAAGCTCGGTGTCGACAACATCTATCGCCCAGCTTACGGCAGCGTGTTAACCGACCTCGAGTTTGCGGCGGCGTGTGAAGAGAACTGAAGAGTGACCTAAAACCTAGACAGACAAATACGATGGGTTAAAGGGTTTTGATGGGTCAAAGGGTTTTGTTTGGTTTTGGGCTTGAGATAATGGTTCTGGACTAATAGTCCAGTCTCCTCTCTTCAATCCAAACCTACTATTATTTTGATCCACTCTCCTTTTTATTTTTTCTTCAGATATTTCCGAATCCTTTTTGTTACAGCTCACTTGTTCTGTTACAACAAACTACTCTATATATAGAGTATGAATTCATGGAATAAAATTTTGGGCCAGTTTTATCTTATTATATCTTTTGTCATCCCACTTAAAGGAAATATCCTATTCATAAAAAGGAAAGGCTTATTTGATGATTATATTATTTTGAAAAAAGAGACACTAAGATAAAAGAAACATACTAAGTAAATGGTTTGCTTGGTTTAATGAAAGCTAACATACTACTCTTTTTTTAATTTCTTTTTATCTTTTTAGTTTAAAGTTTCCTTAATATGAATTCTTAACTCAACTTTCAATTATATTCATAAGTTAACCTAAAATTTTTAAAAATAAAAAATATTGCCTAGAAGTCAAGTTACTTAAAAAAAATACATGTAATTTGATTACGTCAAGCTTTAAATCAAAAGTTGAATCACATAACTAAAACAATTAAAATAAACATGTGATAAAATCAATTTTATACCGATGATGAATATAGAATCAACAAGTTAAGTATAAAAAAGGATCTTATGATTATGAATATAAGAAGTTCCTTCTTTTTTTTCTCTTTAATTTTGCAAACAACAAAAAAGTTATATGAAATTTGTATGGGAAAAATTATCTATAAATTAAGATCTTACGATTTTCTTACATATTTTAATTATGAAGAAGAAAGCAGGTTATAAAAGAAAAAAAAAGATTCTTCTTTACCAACCTCACCCCATCATCCATACATCTTCACTAACAAACATGGGACATCGAGGATATCAAAAACTTTATAAATTTTGT
Source organism: Erythroxylum roraimae (assembly GCA_027568915.1). Lineage (NCBI taxonomy): Eukaryota > Viridiplantae > Streptophyta > Magnoliopsida > Malpighiales > Erythroxylaceae > Erythroxylum > Erythroxylum roraimae. Next base: position 20,306,161 of record JAOSBL010000003.1, on the reverse strand, counting down.
GATATCATAAGTAGTTTTTTTCTACTTTAAGGCATTATGCATTTAAATTTTCAAGATGATAATAAGAATGACAGGTAGATTAATTTCATGATCGAGAAAATCCAAGCCATATAAGTAATTGACATGTAGAAACTTGTTTATCTTATATTGGAGACAAATGGTGCACAAGGTTGAAAAAGGTATCATCATAGAGATACAAGGCAAGGCTTATTATTAAAAGGTACAAGCAAAAACAAGGTATTGACTATAAAGACACATTCTCCCCTATTGCTTGCATGAAAATAATTCTTTTATTAATTAGATAATTCATTAATATATGTCAAGTTTGTTTTTTTTTTGGTATGTGTGGATGATTTATCTTTATATGCAGCCGTCTAAAGATGTTTGAAGTGTTCAAAGATCTTATAATCCAAGAGTTCGGTCGAGAGGAGTGAGATAAAGCTAATGTCTCACTACTTGGGAATCTAACTAAACCAAATAGGGATATGATTTTCATCATTCAAGAAGGTTATGGAAGGAGGTGCTTAAGAAGTTTAACATGTTAGATAGTAAGTCAGTTAATACTCTTATAGAGTGAAGGGTAAAGTTTTTCAAAATTTTATACAAAAGAGAGTGTAGATCTATCATTATTTATAAGTCTTGTGGGAAGCTTGATGTATTTGACTTGCACAAAATTACCTATTTTATTTGCAGCTGAACTTGTTAGTCAATTTATGGAAATGCCTTATGAAGTTCAACCAAGAGAATACAAAAATCATGACTGATAATAATTCTGCTTATAAATTGGTAAAGAATGCTTTCAATTATAAAAGATAATAGTATCAAAAGTTATTTGCACATATTTTCTATCATTTTTTACAGTTAATTAAATTAGCAAATGGTATATCTTTGCATGTAATTCTTTAAACAAACTTGAATAATTTATATTAAAGTAATAAGGCTGTTACAAGAAATTTATAATAGTAAGTGGTACAGATTTTGTTATACATGTGCCTGCATGATGTTTTAGTTACATTTAGATGTTTGAAGTACATCTATTTTAAGTAAGCTGCATCTGTGGTTAGAAAATCAGACCTTATAAAGTGTACTACTTAACCCTACGATAAAAGAGAAATTTGGGTGCTTATGGAGGGGCACGGGCATAAGGTAGTGAATAAGAAAGGATGCTAATAGATGAAGAAGAAAAAGAGGAAGTGCTAAAAGAATATATATGGGGTGAAAGGTCATTCTAATACCGCGCAATTCTAAAAGAATTTGGTCAGGAATATTTCGCAAATACATCATTTGCTCTCTGTTTCATTCTCTACCAAATCCACCAATGGTTTACTCACTCCATCCAGCATGTAATATATATCGGCTATTTTTGCGTGACACGAATCCCCGGCAACAAACTCATGTACAATACCATCAATTTCAATAGAGCTACAACCAGGCATCTTTCTAACTCCAAGACTTTTCATGTTCCTTCTCACATGCGTCACGTCTTCCCATTTGTCTGCAAATGCATAGATGTTGGAGAGGAGTGTGTGAATGCTAGAGTCCCCTGATTTTATCATCAACAAACGCTTAGCCAACCTCTCACCCATCTCTAGATTCCCATAGATTCTACAAGCACTAAGTAACGAGCCATAAATTGGAACTATGGCATCATTTTCTCCATCTGGTAGCTCCTTTATCAACTCCTCTGCTTCACCCAACTTTCCAGCTCGACTTAGTAGGTCAATGAAACAACCATAGTGTTCTAATTTTGGCACCATATGGTACGTATTTTTCATGGATTTAAAGACCTCACGGCCTTGATTGACTAGTCCACCATGACTGCACGCGCTTAAAACACCAATAAACGTAATGTCATCAGGTTGAAACCCATCCTGCTTCATTTCGGAAAACAGCTTCAGAGCCTCGCCCGTCTTCCCATTCATGGCGAGCCCACATATTATTGAAGTCCACGCGGGACTATCCTTCTCTCTCAACCCACTGAAGATTTCTAAAGCCTTTTCTACGTACCCACACTTGGCATACATTTCTATAAGAGCAGTACCCACAAAAAGATCCAGAGGAATTCTGTTTTCGCCTATATATCCATGAATCCACTTCCCTTGCTCTAAGGCTCCCATCTGTGCACAACCTGTAAGTAGGGTGACTACCACGAATTTATCTGGTTTAACCTTTTTGATTTGCATTTCTCTAAAAAGTTCCACTGCCTCATCAAACCGCTTGAATTGTACATAGCCATTTATCATGGCAGTCCAGAGAACAACATCTCTCACAGGACTCCTGTCAAACAACTCTCTAGCCTCCTTCAACTTCCCATATTTTACATAGCCGGACACAATAGTAGTCCAACAAATGACATTCTTGTAAGACAAACCTTCAAAAACCTCCCTAGCTATAGTCAAGCAACCACATTTACAGTACATGTCCAGCAAGGCATTGCCAATAATAGAGGTCAATCCAACTTTATGTCTTAGATAGCAATGAATCTCCTTTCCAAGTTCCAAATCTTCCACTGCAGCACAAGCAGAAAGTGTGCTAACCACTGTAGCCTCATCAGGCATTAAATTAGTATCATTTCGCATGCGGCCAAAAACACTGATCGCATCCTTAAATCTCATACTCTTAACATACCCAGAAATTAGTACGTTCCAGGAAACAATATCTCTGTCAGGCATTTCATCGAACAGTTTCTTCATCGTATCAATTCGACCCAGTTGACGATACATGTCCATGAGCGAGTTGCACACAAAAATGCCAAACTCAGCTCCAGATTTCACCGCAAACCCATGAACCATTTCCCCCACTAAAGCTTTACCTAAGCAGCCAACAGCCTTAAGAACAAACGGGTAAGTGAAATTATCAGGCCACAACCCTCCTTCCCTCAACTTAGTAAACAGAAACAGAGATCTTCTAAAGTTACCTTTCTTTGCAAACGCTTTAATCATAAGGTTGTACATAAGCAAAGACGGGTTAGGTAAGTAGTTAAATATTTTCTCCGCGTAATACACGTCCCCGCGAGATGGTACAGTGCAACAGACGAGGAACTTGCCGACAGCATCGTGGTCTTGGTGAAGGCCGAGTCGGAAGATGTGGGCTTGGACTTGCTTCAGAAGGATCAACGAAGTGCACTTCCTGAGAAGAGAGACACAAGCAGATTGCTTGTGGAGCCATGAGCAGTTTGTGGAGGTAGACAATTTGGTGGATCTTGAAAGGCACGAGCAGGAGGCTGTGGGAAACAATGGAGGGCTGCGTTGAAAAAGCATTCCCCATATTGGGTTCGCAGAGGCTTCTGGGATTTAGCAATAATCCACCGTAACACACGTGTTGCAGCCAAGGCCAATGGCCGGTTAACATAAACGAGAGAGGTACATCAATCAATTTAGATTGGTAGGCTCAGAGCATATGAAATTCTCATTTTCAAAATTTGTCTTACGTTAAATTTTATTTATATATTTATTTAAAATTTACGTAAATAAGTAGATAAGATTTAATAAAATATAATAAAATATTATAATTAAAATAGAGAATCTATTTCTCAAGTGAAAGTAATTAATAGAACTAATAGAAATTATAAGGATTTGATGAGTTGGTATAAAACACCATTATTTGGGCATCACATCACCTCCTCCGCTGTCGGTGTTCTTATTTTATTCCATGACTAATTCGATTATGTTTTAATAAAATCTAAGGGTTTTGGCTTTCCTCTCACTTAAGCTAAGCCGATGCTCCTCTTTTCTTTGATTTTCCTTTCTGCCTTTACTAATGATGCTTGATTGGACTTAATTCTTCTCTCTTTTGCTTATGTTCATGTAGTTCTTCTTTTTGTTGTGCTAGAAAACCAATTGTTAGATGTGGTTGTTTAATGCAAGTCCATCAAAGAGCTCAAGAGCATGTATAGTAGTTCCAAAGTCAGGACTTTCAGTGGTATATCAACAACATCGAGACTTAGGTTAGTGCTGGTTTGATTGATGAGACAATGTGCATTGATGGGTTTGCCAGTAAGGCCTTGAACAATAGGGTGAAAACTTCAATCAAATCTAGGATTGTGAATGTTGCTCAAGTTCCTCTATAATCCCTTTATAACATATTTGAAAAATCCAAACCGTCCTTGATATGTTCAAAGAATTTTGTGAGAAAAAGGGTATAATAAGACAACTAATGATTCCTTGAACTCCACAACAAAACGGTATTGTGGAGTGTAGGAATCGAACATTGCTTGACATGGTCAGGTCAATGATGGCACATGCTCATCTTCCAATTAGTTCTTAGGGAGATGCGTTGCTCACAACAACTTATATTCTTAAATATGTGCCAAGTAAAAGTGTACTCGCTAACTCATATGAGTTATGGAATGGAAGAAAGCTGTAGGACCTCGGCCTCTCGGGCCTCGCGTCCACAGGGCCTCGACCTCTTGGTCCTCGCGCCCACCCGTTTGTAGATATTTTTCGCTTTGGGCCTCGGCCTCCAGGGCCTCACACCCTCACGGTATTGTTTTTCCACAGGACTTCCCAGGAGGTCACCCATCCCAGTACTGCTCTGACCCTAGCACGTTTAACTTTGGAGTTCTGATGGGATCCGGTGCGTCAAAGCGGACAATATCTATAAGCAGGTGGGCGCGAGGCCCGAGAGGCTGAGGTCCTACAATTGGTATCAAAGCCAGGACCTGAGCGATGTGCCAGCGAGGACGTCTAGCCTTCCTGAGGGGGGGAGGATACGCCATAGGCATCCCATATCGACTGAAGAGAAGAAGAAAGCATGCCTTATATGGATGTGGAAACCTCTCCCTTGTAGATGCATTTTCCATGCCTTAACACACCGGATCCCATCAGAACTCTGAAGTTAAACGTGCTAGGGCCAGAGCAGTACTAGGCTGGGTGACCTTCTGGAAAATCTTGTAGAAAAACAAAACCGTGAGGGTGCGAGGCCCTAGAGGCCGAGGCCCAAAGTGGACAATATCTACAAGCGGGTGGGCGCGAGGTCCGAGAGGCCGAGGTCCTATAAAAGCCCTCTTTAGATCATTTGCGCCCATAGGGTTCGGCTAGTTATGTACACAACCCAACTCACAAACATGGGAAACTTGGTCTAAGAGCCACTAAAATGGTCTTTATAAGATAACCCGAACATTCTAAAGGGTATGTTATGTTTGGTGAGCACCAGAATGGTGGCATGATGGAAGTTGCTTCCCGCAATGTGGAGTTTCTTGAGAATGAGTTCCTAAGTATAGGTGAAATAAAAAAGGACCTAGATTTGTATGAGTTACAATAGGATATTCTCAGTGAGGGGGAGAATTTAGTTACTCGTCAAGTCACCGAGACTTTTCTTACCCAAGAGAACCAAATCTTGAATGAGATTCATCTTCAATCTCTAAACCAAGAACATATGGATAGTCTACATGTTCAAAATCTCACATCTCAAGGGGATAGTAGGAGTGGTTCTCAACATAACTAGGGCCCTACATCTCCAAGATCTAGGGGAGAGATTCTGAATCAGAACAGATAAATGTAGGCCCTAGACTCCAAAGAAGTGAGCATGGAAGAATTCCTTGATGATATTTTTAAATCAAAGAGGAAATATTCCTTTGTACTCTTTTGAAAATAGGAGAACCAACCTCTTTTCAAGAGACTGTTGATTCACCTAATCACACAGAGAGGATGGATGACAAGAGGGATGAAATTGAATCAATGATAAGAAATATAGTTTGGGAACTGGTTGATCTTCCGCTCCAATGAAAGTTAATTGAAAACAAGTGGATTTTCAAGATAAAATGTCAAGCGGATGGAACGATCGACAAGTTCAAGGCCTGTTTGGTAGTGAAAGGCTATACCCAAATAGAGGGTATAGACTATGAAGAAATATTTTCTGCTGTGGTAAGATTTGCCTCTATTCGCTTACTTCTGGCTCTGGTTGCCCATTTGGACCTAGAGTTGTTTCAAATGGATCTAAAGACTGCTTTCCTCTATGGTACCCTTGAGAAAGAGATTTATATGAATCAACCTATTGGTTTCATATCAAAAGGTCAAGAAGACAAAGTGTGTCATCTTAAAAGATTCACATATGGTCTCAAACATTCTTTCAGATCGTGGTATTTCAGATTCCATGAAGCCATTACTTCTTTTGGCTTAGTCATGGTTTTAGAAGACCATTGTGTGTATGTCAAAAGAACAATAAGTGGAATTTTGTTTCTCACATTGTATGTTGATGACATATTACTAACCGACAATAATATAGAGATGCTCAGAACCACTAAAGAGTGGTTGTCCTCTATCTTTGATATAAAGGACATGGGTGAAGTTAGGTATGTCCTAGGTATGGAAATAACTAGAAATCATCCCAAAAAGCTTCTTGGTTTAATTCAAGAAGCGTATATTAATAAAATCTTGGAACGTTTTTGAATGCATTATTCCAAACCTATTGATATTCCAGTTAAAAGGGGTCTTACCTTGGGTCTTGATCAATTCCCTAAAATAGATAAGGAAAAAGAAAAAATGAGTAATGTTCCCTATGCTAATACCATATGAAGCTTAATGTATGCTATGTTGTGTACATAGTTGGACATTTGCTTTGCAGTTAGTTTGGTAAGTCATTAACAAGGCAACCCAAGACCTGCTCATTGGAAAGCAATCAAATGGATTTTTCGCTACCTTCGTGGTATTTTAGACCTGGTCCTTTGTCGGCTTTGAGGTTAAGGGGATATTCGGATGCCGATTGGGGTGGTGACCCAAACGAGTCTAGGTCAACCTTAGGATATGTCTTCACCTTGGGAGGGGGAGCCATATCTTAATGCAGCAAGAAGCAAGACTATATAGCATTATAAACAATGGAAGCAGAATACGTTGCTTGTTGTCTTGCCACTCAGGAGGCAATATGGTTGAGAAGTTTTCTTCAGGATCTTAATCTTACTCCCAGAGTTAACGATCTTGTTGAATTGTTATGTGAGAATACTGCAACCATACAGTTTGCTAAAATTTGAAGTTTTATAGAAAATCTAAGCATATTAAAAGGCGTTATCATTTTGTAAGAGATGCCATAAAACATAAGGGGGTTGCCATAAAGTATATACCTACGAACAAAATGGTAGTTGATCCCTTAACTAAACCTATTCCATGAGATTCGTTTAAGGTCCATGTGATGAGTTTAGGTTTGCATAGGGTTTAGTATTTTTTAAAGTTATATCTTGTTGTATAATGGACATGTTTTTAATTGTAACAAGTTTTTTGTTTAATAAAAGTTTATTTCTCAAATGTTCATTGGTATGTAATTACATGATAAGGCACATTGTAATGTCACCACACATCAGGCTTCTGATTGGCCTTGTCATACAAGTAATCACCCTAACGCTTGAGTAGCGGGTAGGATGAGACTTCAAAATATTAATATTGAGTGTATGTAATATTGTATTATCTTCATACTCGTTTAGTATGCATGATAAGTTTTTATATTTGAACAGTCACCTTCGTAAGTCTAAAATGAGACTCTGATGAGCCAGATGTGAAAGATTCAGATTTCATATTGAAGCCTTAAAGCCAAATCTCGAGTTTCAAGATTAGGATTAGGTATGTTAATCTAGTGGCTCGAATTAGTTTTTAAGTAATGCTACATTCATGATTTGCATGGCATAATAGAGTGACATGCCCAACTTAGTGGGAGCTATGCTATGATACACATTTCATACTATGTGTGCTATATAACGATCTTCTTACGGAGTGATAGTTAAATGAAACCCTTCGACTTAGAACTATGATATGAAGTCAAGGATTGGTTTTGCTACTTTAGTGTGTTTTTTTAAGGGCTAAGTTGTATACAATCCAGTGAAGCACATTAGGAAAGCAGTTAAGCTAAAATGGGTTATTATGAGTGTCTAAGGAAGAATTTTTTCCTTCATCACCATATTAGTCTGGGAGATTATACTTAGTGTATAATCATATGATATATTTATGAGCATAAAGGGACAGTGTATGCGTTTCGTGATATTTTGGATGATTTGGGGTATCATCACTATGTGAAAGTGTTATGTTAGTTAGATGGTGACTTAATATAACAAAACTGGCTCTTTAATGGTCACACAGCCAATTCTCAGTATGACACGGGAAATTTTAGAGAGAAGATGTAACTTATGGCTTATATGGCCAAGTGGGAGTTGTTGGCAGTTACACAATATGAACGGCTACATATATAACTTCCGTCAGTTATGTTTATTCTCATATAAAAGGAGAATTAAGAGAGTGGAAAATATAACATTGATTGCAATTACAGAGAAAAACTCTCTTCATTCTTCCTCACGTGAAACACACCATCAAGGCTTAGAGTTTGGGGCATGGATTAATGGTGACTCTAGTAGCCAACCGTGAAACGTGGATTAGCAAACAGAGAATCGATCAACCGCTTTTATATTAAGGTCAGTCTTTATAAATTCTACAAACATATTTGATATATATAAACAGTACATCATGAAATAAAAGCAGGGTTGATGTAAATCTGACAACGAGTGAAATACTAAAAGCTTCCTCACTTTTTAGGTTGATTAAGGTCTTTTTATGAGCACTAACCAAAACAGGAAAATGAATAGGGCATGTGACAAGTTCTGCAGATATAGTTTGCTTGTTGCTCCGCTTTTGCATCATACCGATCTCTCTTTACTTCTACCGCTACTCGCTTCTCTTCTTCTTTGTGCCTTACTGATGCTAGTTTATTCATAACCCTATCTTGAGCCTTTGCTCTCATCCTTTCAACCTCCACCTGAGAAGCATAACTAACTAAGAATTTAATTGTGCTAAAAATTTGTATGCATGTAACTTTCTAAATTAAATTCATATTCTAGGCTCGAAATTCTACTATATAAGTAAATCAAATGGTTTCTTACAATAAAATGGACAAACTTTTCATCATATGGAAGCAGGAAAAGGTTAAGGATAATGTTTTGTTGTAGTCTTGTTTTTGTCACCATGTCAGTAGTTTATTTTCTGTGTTTGTTCTTGCAACATTAGATGCATGGAAATCTCGTTACTCAGACCAGACAATGTCATATCATGCAGTAACAGTCATTTATCTTAGATTTTTTATTGAAATTACTGACATTTGGAGAAGGTTTTTAGAGATTTTATCTGAAGCAATGTGGCTCAACATCAATTTAGATCTTAGTGTTTTAAACTAAAATTCTAAAGAGATACAAGATGGAGAATCTGGTAACAAAAGCATACCTTTTCTGAAAGCTATGTTTGATAAAAGATATAAAACTATTCTTACATACTAAGATGCAGTAATGGCAAACGCTCTAGTACTAAGATGGCCTGAAACTCATCATTGTTTATGTATTTGGCACATTTATCAAAATGTGGCCATCCATTTAAGTGATGTTTTCTCTCAATTCAAAGATTTTGCTAGAGATTTTAGCACATGCATATATGATTTTGAAGAAGCGGAAGATTTTGTAAATGCATGAAATTAGATGTTGTGCAAATACAAACGTTAAGACAATGATTAGTAGGCACATATTTGGGATAAAGGAAAAAAGGGCTTTAGTGTATGAAAGACAAATTTTTTATGCAGACATGATGATAACACAAAGAAGTGAGAGCATGAATAGCATTGTAAAGAGGTATATCACTTATTATCACAAATTCTGAGAGTTTTTTCATAATTTTAAAAGACTCCTTGAAGATCGCAGATATGAAGAGTTAAAGGCTGATTTTAAATCAAGTACAAGTATTCCCTCATTATTGTATCCAATTGAAACTTTGAAACATGCAGCGAGTGCTTATACTCTTAAGGTGTTCAACTGCCTTTAAAATGAGAGGTTTAAGTTTCATAATTATTGTATTGATAGTTTCGGTGAGGTTGGATCAATCACAAGATATCAAATTACCCCTCATAATAAGAGTTACTACCATACAATTACTTATGATTCATCAAATGGAAAGGTTTATTGTGGTTGTAGAAAATTTGAGTTTGCTAGAATTTTATATTCTCATGTTTTGAAAGTTTTTACTTTGAAAAATGTTATGAAGATTCTAAGTTAGTACATATTGAAAAGGTAGACACGTAAAGTGAAACTTGGATTTATGGGAGCTAAAAATTTGGGAATCAGCATAAGCAATTTGGATCATAAGATATGTCAAAGTATGTGGCATAAAGAATTGTGTGGGCTATATGTTCAATTGGTTACAAAAGCATCTGAGAGTAACGAGACTAACAAAATTATTAAAGATTGTATTTTAAAGATTTTGGAACTAGCAGATGCTAGACTATAAAGTAGTGGATCAACTATCCAACACTTGATTGTGAGCTTCATTGTTAGATTACAAGGTGAGGAGATGGTTTAGTACTCAAGTGTTATATTAAATCACTTGAACCAAAATGGGATTAAAATTCGTGAAAAGAACAATATTGGAATTAAACAAATCAAAATCAAGAAGCAAACTGTTTCAGGTAAGAGAATGAGGGGTGGCTTGAAGAAGGCTTTAAAAAAAGGAAATCAACCAAAAAAAGTTCAACCTCTAACAAATCTTACAATTGCAGCACGAACATTACCATTTAATCTTGAGCTTTTATTTGTAAAATTTTTAATTCTTGAATTCCATGTCTCTTATATAATGATATTAATTTGTTTTTCTCATTTTATAGGTAAGATAGGGTACAACAGAAAATGTTTAAATTGCTCCAACAAATGTCCCAGGCTCAGCACCAACATTACCATTTAATCTTGAGGTTTAATTCAAATTTTGTATATTCTTTGATTTTATGTCCCTAATATAATGCTATTTTTTTTCTTTTTTTTAGGTGAGACATGGTTTGAGAGAAAAATTTCAAACTACTTCAACTCAATATACAATTCCCTATTAAAGAGACAATCAAGTTGTAGTTTGATTGGTATTTTAAACTGCACCGGTCATGTGTTATTTAATTTCTCATTAATTTTTTCTTTGCTTTTCAGTATGCAGATCAAATGCAAGAAACTGAGATTTGTATCGATAACTTAAATATGTTTCAAATTCACCAATCGTATTATTTGTCTAAACAATTTCTCCAGATACATGTGTACTTTTTAATAAAAAAGATTCAATGTTTTAACAATAAGTCTAAGTATTTTGATTATATGCTCTTTAACATTTTTGCCGATAGGTTGTGTCTGCCAATTCAAGTCAAATAAATTCTATTAAAGATGTTCCATTTTTTATGGACATGACCAACTCCCAATTGGTATTTATCTTTTGCCAGAATATTATTAATAATGACATTCTGTTTATTGACTTATTCACAATTTACCAATTAACTGTTTTTTAATGATTCTTATAGGCTCAACAACCAAATGATGCGAGCAATGTGATGATAAATAACTAATGATAAATTAGTAATGTTAACTACGATAGTGCGGATACAAGTGGTTTCGTTGAGACATGTGATTGTTTAGTTCTATATGCAGGATGCATGTTTTGTAAATACAAAGTGAAAAAAAGTATAGTGTTTTAAGTTAATTTTTGTATCTTTATCGATGAGGTGCATATTTTATTTCCTACTAAAAAATGTCAATTTCTTATCATTATGTCATTTTTTATATACTCATTATTATGTATTGCATATAAACGACGAATCCTTATGTTAAAAAATATTTTTGTGCCAAAGTATGAAATGCTTAATTCTTGAGATTTTCATGAAACTTGTTAGGCTATATGTTATATATCTAAGTAATTATTTTTGGCATTATTTATTAATTAGACATATAAGATATTAATTGGATAATGACTTGGGTTCAAAAGCTATATGGATAATCTTCTAGCGGAAAAAGAATCCTATCTTGGATTGAAGTCTATCTTGAGAGGGGAAGTGATACATCATGTGTGTGTGAAGTTTGGGTGTATGGCTAGAAGTTTTGTTGTGACTATGTATTGATTGAATTTCCCGAACAGCTGCAGGTGTGTGGGTGATTTTTTTACGTTTTTTATTATTTTAGTCACTTGAGTTATTTGTTCATTGTTCTTTCATTAAAAGATTGATTGAGAAAATCCTCTGTTGAGGTTAGTGCAAGACGATCGTACTATTGGGTACGAAATTTTTTCACGAGAACTGAGGTTGAGTGGTGTCGACTAAGTAAAGTCTTGGGTAAATCTATTATACTTCGGCGAAAGTATTAAGCTAGGTGAGGGTCCCGTAGACATAAGCATAGTGTGCCGAACTGCATTACCAAATTTCTAGTTGTAACATCCCGTTACCCTTGATGAGACTTGAATTGTATATTATGAGAAATTATTGAGAAATTAGAAAGTAAAAATTCATGCTTATGCTAACTATGACATGCACATTTTTGCACATTAATATGATTATACATGCATTCATGACATTTTTCGAGTATAATTGAGTTATTAATGCGATTAAAATGTGATTTGGCAATTTGGGTAATATTTCGGGTATTTTAGAATTTTTGGTGAAATTTTTTTGGACTAAAGAAAAATATTGAATAATGGGCCAATTATGTTGTGACATGTGGCGTCCTATAATTGGGTCAAATGGCTTGTATGTATGGTGACACGTGGACTGCTAGTTGTGACAAATGGCTTGAAAGAGTGGGAGAAAGAATACA
>JAOSBL010000003.1:20165103-20178039 GCA_027568915.1 Erythroxylum roraimae | reverse complement strand
CCTTTTATATTCAATCCTAGATACGTAACTAAAGTACCATTACATATTATAATGACTAAATCAGTAAATCTATTACTGCAAATCAATATACACGTGGTGCCAAAGCCCTCCTCAATAGGGTACATGATGAAAACCTTAATTCTCTATTAAGGAAAAGATGGAAACTCTAAACAATTATAGCCTCACGTAATATATTCACTTTTGTCTTTCAATTAGTTTGACTTGATTCTCTCGTATTCTTAACGTAGACTTCCTTTAGTATTGTCATAGTACTATTCTAATTGGCTTGCTTCTGTAGTTCGATGCTGCTCATCTTTATTGTACTTTTTTTTGATCCATTAATTTATCTTTTAAAGGAGAAATTATAATGACACCCTTTAAATCATAACAAGTGCGGATCTTTTAACTTCAAATTTTACATAAATTCCAATTCGTTTCAATCTTAATCGCCTCCATTTATCTGGGTGGCTTGAAAATTTACACAACTCGAATTCTAGCTTGAGTTCTATGTGAGAATTATTGTGAAGATGATATCTGAAATAACACAAATTTAGCCATAAATTTAGAAATATACACATTAGATGCAAAATTATATAAAACTGACACTTGATCATTGCCAGTTAAAAGCTAAAATATGTGTTGACTTATTGTTAGTTCATGAACGACGCTAAGAGGGTGTTTAGTTTCACTTATGTTTTTTTGTTATAGGTTTTAGTTTTAGTTTTTCTTTCAAATTATTTTTGTTTTTTTTGATTTTAATATAATTATATATTATGTATCACTGATAATAATTATATATTATATAAATATAAATATAAATTATTTTTGTTAAATAAATTTATTTTAATTTTTTATATAATATTTATTAACAAATTATTTATTTAATTAAAATTTATTTGAAATGTATATATTTTGAAGAATTTTAGATTCAATTAAATTTATTAATAATTATTATTTTATTTTATTAAAAATTAATAAAATTATTAAGTAAAATTAAATTATTCATAATTCTTATTAATAATTAATTTTAATTAATTAAATATATAATATTAAATTAAATTATTCGTTATTCTTATTAAAATTAATATATTAAATAATCATACGCTAAATAATGTAAACTATAAGTCAAAAGATAATGAAACTCAGCGCTAGCGAACTTATTGCCATGGAATGGCCAACTTAGTGCTCGATTCGTTTCTCTCCAGAAGCAAATCCATTGCACAAGCAAAGCAGATTCAAGCTCACCTTATTACCACGGGCCAGTTCCAATTCCCTATCTGCCCTTCTCGTTCCAAGCTCCTCGAGCTCTGCGCTTTGTCTCTCGGCAACCTCTCCTTTGCCGTCGATGCCTTCCGCCAAATCCTCACCCCTTCTACTAACGATTGGAATGCCATTCTTCGCGGCCTCATCCAGAGCCCCGCTCCTGTCGACGCCTTTTCCTGGTACAAAACAATGCTCCATACTTCCTGCAGGGTGGACGCGCTCACTTGCTCTTTCGTTCTGAAAGCATGCGCTAGAGTCTTGGCTCGTTTCGAGTCTTGTCAGCTTCATTCGCATGTTGTGCGTAAAGGGTTTATCGCTGATTCTTTGTTGGGTACTACATTGTTGGACGTTTATGCGAAAGTTGGCGATCTTGACAGTGCAGAAAAGGTGTTCGATGAAATGGTCATGAGAGACATTGCATCGTGGAATGCTTTGATTTCAGGTTTTGGTCAAGGAGATAGGCCTAATGAGGCGGTGGCTTTGTTTAAGAGGATGGAGTCTGACGGATTTAAGCCCAATGAAATCACAGTTCTTGGCGCTCTCGCTGCATGTTCGCAGCTGGGGGCTTTTAAGGAAGGTGAAAAGATTCATGGGTTTATTAAGGATCAGAAGTTAGATACGAATGTGATTGTTTGTAATGCTGTTATTGACATGTATTCGAAATGTGGGCTTGTTGACAAGGCTTATTCGGTATTTGAGGGTATGAGTTGCATGAAGAATCGTGTTACTTGGAATACAATGATGATGGGTTACGCTATGCATGGTGATGGGCATAAAGCTCTTGAGCTCTTCCAGCAAATGGGTCATGCTGGAGTAACTCCTGATGCTGTATCATATATTGCAGTGCTAAGTTCTTGTAACCATGGAGGCTTAGTGGAAGAGGGGTATAGGTTATTTAATTCGATGGAAAGCTGTGGAGTGACACCCAATGTCAAGCACTATGGAGCTATGGTTGATTTGTTAGGTCGATCTGGGAGGCTTCAGGAGGCTTATGAAGTTATAAATTCAATGCCCTTGGTGCCAGACATGATACTTTGGCAGACTTTACTTGGTGCATGCAAGACTTATCGCAATGTGGAAATGGCTGAAGTAGTTTCGTGGAAACTAGTAGAAATGGGGTCTAAACATGATGGCGATTTCGTTTTGTTGTCCAATGTTTATGCAGCACACGAGAGGTGGACTGATGTGGGAAGAGTGAGGGAGGCCATGATGAGTAGAAATGTTAAGAAGGTCCCCGGGGTTAGCTACATCGAAACCAAGGGTATGGTACATAGCTTTTACAACGGTGATAAGAGTCATGAGAATTGGAGAGAGATTTACGGTCAGTTGGATGAGATTGGGTTCAGAATTAAGGAGCATGGATATGTTGCTGAAACCAGCTGTGTTCTACATGATATTGGGGATGAAGAGAAGGAGCACGCCTTGTGTCATCACAGCGAGAAGTTGGCTGTGGCATTTGGTTTGATTAGTACAGATGAGGGAACACCAATCCAAGTCATTAAGAACCTTAGAATATGTGGTGATTGCCATGCTGTAATTAAGCTTATATCGAAGATATACAATCGAGAAATTGTGGTGAGAGATCTGATGCGGTTTCATAGGTTTAAAGAAGGCTCTTGTTCTTGTGGTGATTATTGGTAACATTAAGTTCGTTTAAATGACTCTTTGAAGAGGCAAAAAGATCTTCAATACAAACGACGAATCCTCGTCAGCGAATTTTACACTCTTTGGAGATGCAAGAACTCTTTTCAAGGACCGTGCATCAATTCTGTGAAGCTCATATTGATTCTTACCCCTATAAAGTTGCGACAGTTTTCAAATACACATATTCTACTGAAAGGTTTAGGCTACAAGTATAACCTTTCACCTTAAAAGGATCTATTTTCCGACGCGCAAACAGTTAGCTTGAATGTTGGCTGGCTGGCTTCACCACGTTATATAGTTGATAGGGAAATAAAGGCACTACTGGATTGGTGCCTATACATATGGGACAAGCAAAATTGATTCGTTAACTTAATGATACTCTGGCGCTATGGTTTCAATTCCAAAGTGCCTTCACATCATCAATCATAGCTCATTTATAAGGTTTTGATAAGAAAAAAAAGAAACATGAGGCGAACATATACAATGAAGTTCCACGTTTTGAGTAAATGTCAAGGCATCTCTTTCAAAGAAAAAAAAGTTTATACAAAGCCCATAATTTACATGGAAAACTGAAGCAACCAATCCCTGCGCGATTATGTTGCCCATACAAGAAATTAACACTTCTGAAATTGCATAATCAAATTTCCAAATACATCAATATAAGCATAAGAAATAAACAGAGTGGTTCACAGTTTAAGCACACATGTTACATATTAGACAACCTAGAATCTCAACTATTACACATCACTGATACAATAGCATGACTAACATTACAATAAGCTATTGATCAAGAATGGGGATGAAAATCCATATAAACTGCTGCCGGAACCCAAGCTATCAAGCATCAAAAAGCAAACATGTAATCTGACTCTGTAATCCGACTCCCCTAGGGCGGCATCAACTCAATCAAAGGAATATTGCTTTGCATAAGCGAACTTGAAATAACCAATACAGACAAATTAGCAGATTGCACTAGTCTTTTAGCAGTCTTGCCTCATAGCCACCTTCAGCCCGCTTCACAAGGGTGTAAGGCGCGTGAGTCCCCAGGAGTTTATCCCATATGGAGAAAAATGGCTGGGAGTAATTGAACTTTGTGCCCTGAAGTTGATGATGGATGTCATGATAAGCCGTGTTGTTCTGAAAGCATAAATGAAAGATATTGCCAGGCAACCAAAGGCCACAGTGGTCATCAACTGTTTTAATCACGGCAAAGCAAAAGAAAATTACTCCTGTACGAGCAGTCATCCCAGAAATTAGGAATGAGATAGCACCTCCAACGGTATCAAGCAAAAGACCTTCAAGTGGGTGATTGTAAAGAGCGCCAATTGCATAAGGGACAACCAATCTATGATGTTGGGAGTGGATATGTCGATACAAGAACTTGTTCTGATGCATATATCTATGTACAAAATACTGCCATGTGTCCATGACAAACATGGCAACAATAATTTGCACAATTTGGACACCCATAGAAGGTTGGACTGTGATTCCAGATGCATCTGCCGTAGAGGTCAACTGCAGAAAAATGGAGGAATGAATTTACTTCACAATTGGTAAAGAGGGTCAAAAGAAGGGAATCTATCCATAGTTCTCCACACTTCTGAAACAACACTGCAACATCCTTGGCTAAAATATCTCAGAGAACTGGCATCCACTTGGCTGATTAAAGTTCATTTAATATAAATTAATTGCTCAAGCTATACAAAACAAAGTTTTATCTACTTCAATTGTGTCTTGGCTTGCAAAACAGTTACTCAATTTACGGTTCCTATGAGCAAAAGAAGAAAAGATCCAGGTAACCTACAGTGTTCACTTGATAGAATAGAAACTCAAAAGAAACAAATTCTACATGATGAGATATGGAGGTAGGGACTGAGCACGCAAGAAAGCTAGCCAAGATGAACATAAGAGAACCATGAAAAGTGTTAAAAGAACCGAGTAAAAAGAATGAAGAACATGTTTCTTTTGCACTTAAAAAAAAAGAAAAGATTAATGGGCAGGTGATAAGCATATGAAGAATTAGGACTAGCTGATTATAGAAATTCCCACTTAGGCAGCTAAACCACAGAAACAACCAATAGATTTCCCAGCTACTAAGCACCAGCTTAACAGATTGAAATAAGAGTAGTACCAAAGGTACCATATGATGTCATAATCAAAAATGGAAACTTGTCAAGGGGCAAAAATGACAAGAGAAATGTCACTATAATAAGGCATAATTTCCAAGAGTAGTAACTGTGAACTACCATAAGCTCCAGTTGTTTTAAGGGAAAGTTTGTCCTTCCATTATCAGAAAATCTGCTTAAGTTTTAAAAAATAGAGATTCTTTTATGGAAGCAGAATTTTAAGACATAATAATATTCCTAATCTTCAGTTGCATCCAATCAGGTAAAGCTGAAGAAAGCAAAACCATGTCAGTTAAACAGTTTCATTAGAACTTATACAGATAATAGCAGGGGATTCATTTCTAATAATATCACCAGCATCTGATGAAAAAAGAAATCATAGCGTCTAGCTAAATGATAAGAATAAGGACGGGCAGAACGATAAGAATACACAGGAACATATCCCAAAAAAAGGATTTAACTTTTGAAGGAAACAAGAAAGTAATGTTTAGTATTCTTGGATTCTATTGCCAAATAGAAAAAGGTGCAAGCATCACAGATCTTGAGCTAGAACCACAAAATCCAGAAGATATTAATGCTACATATGCTTATTCCAATTTTCTGTACAAAAAGAAAATTTTCTAGGTGCTACAAAAGACAGTCAAATCATCAAAAATACTTAATTCTTCATGCTCATGTATAAAACAAAAATGTCAAACAGTTACTTCTGATACTTTATGCATGCATGATTTCACAGGTTCCTAGAGAGTGAAATTACTTTGAGGGTCTCGGATGCAACGCTAGTAATAAGATAAAAACGGTCATCACATGATCAACATAAAAGCATTGAAAGATGCTGTTCAAACTTTGAAAATCTTAACATGAAACTTAATATTAACACTACCCAGCACCCATTCCTCCTATCTCATCACTTTACCTCCATATCCCTGCAAATGAAAATAAAGAAGAAAATAAATGTGCCAGTAAATGAAGTCAAGGAATAGCTAACAGGTCAAAGACCAGTGGTACTTGTTTCCCAAGTGTATCTAAATAGTGGCATACTTCTCTCAAGCTTGCCAAATGATCAGCTGAAGGAAATGAGAACTTTCAAAAAACAATACATATCAATCATAATTGGCAAGCATGACATCTTCCAGTCTAAATGATAAGAAGGCAACTCAGAAGTGAATTCCAGATATAGCTACTCTACAAAAATTAATATCACCATGACCTTGCATGGACACATATTCCAATAACGTATCTCTTAGATTCAGAGAAGAATTGACTTCTGGAGTTGGCTTCATATCAACTCCAAGTGACAAGAATGTAAGAAATATTTGATCCTTTTCTGCCGCTCAGAATCTAATGGAAAAAGTATGCAGTCAGTCTTTTGCTATGCACACAAGGGAAATTCCAACCATTAGGTAGCTTCACCATTTCTAGGACCTTCTAGAGCTGAAAGGAACATGAATGAGATCATCAAAAGACCTTATTCTTTAAAGATCTGTGACATGATAGCCATCAAAGAGGATGCCCATGTGATACTTACCACTTGCATTGCTAAGAGGTCTCTGGACCACGAGATTCACGGCAGAAAAATAATAAGTTACCGTCAAATTAAATAAATTCAAGTTGGTGACAGCTCTTGAGAATTTGTGCTAATTGATGAAACAGATTTCAGAATTTCAGTAATTCAGAACAACAATGCTCTTTAGAGAACGGGCCAGTTAGTCACTAAGATCCATACGGAGGTCAACTAATTGATAAGTCATAAACAAGGTGATTTAGGACAAATTCTATGCACCGACAATCATTAATCCATGACAAGGGCAATCCACAGAAGCTCACATCCAGAACCCATGACAAGTACAACCCAAGCTGTGTGTCCAAAGTCATGCATTTAAACTAAATAAGCTTTTCTAACCCTAAACTTACTTTGCAATTAGCAATTACATTGGTATCACACGGTTCAACAAAAAAGATAATGCAATTAAGATCACTTCCATGCTGATTGTTCATCACGCCAGCATTGTTTGCTTCCTGCATCCATTCTCAATACTTCTATCCAGTTGCTCTTAGTAATCACTAAAGGGAAAAACTAATATGAAGCAAACAAAAACTAGTCGAATAGGACCAGTAACTGACCAAAAAGAGGCCATGAGCGACTATTGCCTGAACAAGCTGTTGAAGCAAAACACCTTTAACCACCTTGGATAGTGGAACCAAGTTCTTCTCTTCCTCTTCTTTTCTAGTATGTAACCGATAATTATCCAATGGCGGCAACAGCTGATAAAAGCCAGCATATAGCCAATAAACTACAATAGGGGCAAATGTGCCCATTGCCTCGTCGCTCACGTAGCCTTCCCAGAATACCATGATCAATCCAATTTACAACCCCACAAAAGGAAAGAAGAGAGCAATTATTCAGAGTTTCAATTACAGCTAAAAAACTCCCAAATTGAGGAAGGCATAAAGTGTAGAGATCTCCTGCGACAGGAAATCTGCGCCCTACATAACCTGAACACGAACACAGACACACAAAAAAGGAATTAGAAAAATTAAGCTTCATTTAAGTTTGATACATAAATAGCCAATTAGCCTAAGTGAGGGGAAATTGCAGATTCCACGTAGTCTCCATCTAAAAAAAACATCAAATTTCCGTTTAAAAAAACATAAAATAAGGAAAACAAAATCCTACCCATGAACAACCCACCCAAGGAGTAACATTCAAAAGAAATTAAAAAGGACAAGTTCAACGAAAACCAAATTGGCTTTCGAAACAAATATATTGAGTTGACTTGGAAAAGAAACCAATTATCAAAAAGTTAAAAGAAAAAGAACCCAGAAGAATCCCAGATTTTCAGATTTTATTGGCGCTTGACTCCACATTACAAAGCAACAAACAGAAAGAGAAGTCATTCCTCAATTCCAAAGAAACAGGAAAGCAAACAAAGACGAAAAGCAAAGCATTGTGGCGACTTACAGAGGGATGAAGAGAACAAGATTAAAGAGCTCACAGAAAATGGAAATGAAGAGATAGGTAGAGAGTGGCGACTAAGATACTAAGAATAAGATCCAAAACACCGAAGGACAAGAAGGAAGCGCCTTTTGTTTTGGATCCAACGTTGTTTGGATTTGTTATTGTTGCTGGTTATTTTTTGGTTCTTTTCTCTTTCGCTTTCCTGTTCTTTTTCTCTGGCTCTCGTTTTCTGTAAGGCTATATTTGTTTTCGTGATTGTTAACGAATAAAATAAAATAAAATATTATTTCATCTTTTTTTTTAAGACCGGTGTTTATAATAAGATAAAATGAGAACATCTCCTTTTATTTTAAATAATAAAAATAAGTTATTTTTAATAATATAAAATAATATATAATATTTTACTATATTATATTATAATTTTTTTAAACTATATTATATTATAAACTTTTTTCATTTTTAAAATAATAACTTTTTAATAATATATTATTTATATTTTATTTTATTATAAATCATTCTATTAAATTGTAGATACATTAACATAAATAGCTTTATTCGAAATAAAAGTAGAGAGAGAGAGAGAGGGAAAAGGGGCTTGCCAGTTGCCATGCCTATTCCAACTTTATTTATTAATTCCAAAATCAAATCATTGATCTCTGTCCTTGTCCTTTTTTCTTATTTAAATAATAAGAAAACAAACATGGCTTTTTATACCATTTCTTCATTTTACCGATGGCTATCAATCACAATCGTTACGCATTTCCGCTTACTCAATTGCTTTTACACTAATGTCATACCTAGGTATATAAATAATTTGTACCATGCGTTAATCCGGAAATTTACCTAATGCTCATTTAAAAAATAGTGATTACGGGTTTTTCTATTTCAAGAAAAATAAAAGGTATATAAACAATCAATAAATAAGAATCACCATGTATTGTTAACTGACAAAATATTCTTATACTTAGAATAAATTATATAATTAATGAATAATTTAAATTTAAGTGATAAAATTATTAATAAATTCAAACGTTTCTATTATTCATGCTAATATCAATAAAGGAAAAAAATCTAAAAAGAATATTCGGTTCATTTCAGGATTTAATATGAATGTCAAATTTGGTCCAGCTTAACCTAGTTTTGATAACTTAATAAACCTACAATTATCAGGTTAATGAACAATTAAAGAGAGATCTTAATTGTGAAATTAATTATCTGAAGGATTACTTCAAATTTAATTGAACAAGTTAGGAGCAGTTTTGTGAATAGGAGATTATAACTCTATAAAATTAAAAGGTCCCTTTATTAGATCTTGAGAGAGAGTAATCAAAACTTTAGTATATTTTGGATCAAACATAAATTGAATCAACAAGAGAAAGGGAAACAAAATAAGGATATAATAGTTCCTAAGTCTTTATCTTTGATCAATCTCAATTTCATTGGTAGCTCAATTATTTTATTGTTTACTTGTTTCGTGTTATTTTTTAAAATTTTAGTTATTTATTTTAATTCAGATCAAGTCTTAGTACCTTATGCAAAGTACTTTTCAAGTTGTTTAGGTATCTGATAGTCCTCGTTGGAACGATACCTTTGATACTACAAGATACGATCTATATACTTGTGATATTGAGACTTTTATTATTATATAAAACTTGTTTAACAAGTTTTTGGCGTCACTGTTGGGGATTAATTTAATAAGCATCTTATACAATTTGAATTTCTTTGATTTATGGATTCGATACTTTTATTGTGTAAATGCAGGTATCTAAATTAAAAAATAAAACAATAATAAAAAAATAATAATTATATAGCAACTTCAAATTGAGCAACTTGCAGACCCTTTCTTGGCATTACAACATAGATGGAAATTACTATAACATATATAATCTTGGTTAGCAGTATCATCCAAATTATTCATAGGTTAACAATGTAAGTGGCATATGAGTGCACAAGGTCCACCAAGTTTCCAACAAGATCGGTTTGGATCCATGGAGCAAATTTTTTGGAGTCAAAGTTGGATAGGATAATGGACGTATTTAGCTTTAGCTGTGACAATTTACTAGAAAAGTGGGACAAATGTGACAAGTGAGATGAGGATGGAAGCCAAAATTGATTGATTCATAAAGAACCACTCCTCTACTCTTTATAACTCGGAGGTTCAAGTTAAGCAATCTTCCAATGCATTACTAATGAGGAATGTGGGGAGTCTTCTAAGTGACACAGAAGTACAACTAACATCCATCTTGTGTTGTGACTTTTGTGAGGTAGCCACCATAATTTTTAATGTTGGGCGCTAGATTATATATGGGAGAATCCATATTGCTTGTGAAACTGGTCTCAAAATACATTATATAAGCATGATGACAATTTAGAATGGAGCAACGCTTATGATGATGCAATGAATGATCACGCTTCCTTTGAGAAGATCATTGACTAACTAAAGCCTGATTGTAGACTACTGCAATGCCTGGTAGACTATTGTGGAACAACATGGGAATCTTGTGACTATCAGTAAGTTCCAGGTATGATGGCTGAGACTTCAAAGCCCTTCTCTCCACGGGCACAACACTCAGCTTCCATCTTAGGAACCTTACTCTCTCGCAACACCTTTTCCACTTTGAAACAATAGTTTCAACATTATCTATACTCTTTCTCCGTTAAACTCTAATCTCACAACAGAATTGTCTTAAAAGCAGTCACAGACTGTCTTAGACTTTTTGATACACAAGATCTTTAGAAAAAGCGAGTGTAGAGCATACTTGCCTCTATATAATGACAAATAGTAACATTACTCAAAACTTAAGCTTTTAGGAGATGGAGAACTTAGAGAGAATGGAAAACACTCAAATTAATATTCATTGAAATCAAACTTCTTCAAATCTAGTCTTCAACTCTAGCCGTGCTTACAATGAAGGAGAAACCTTGCTTTTATAAGAGAAGCAAGGGCAATAAAGTAAAACTCTCAAGAGCTACACTCATTACAAATTTAAAAAAGAAAATAACTTTAAAGTACAAGCATCACACCTTTAACAAAGCTACTTTAACAAAGTAAACAACTTTCTAAAAGCAAACAGTATGATGATAAGAAGGAATCTTGCACAGTGGTTTATGGGCCACAAAGATTCTCTTTCATCAAAAGACTTAAAAGCAAACTTCTAAAAAGATGAGTCCTTTAGAATCCAATGCATTAGTGGTCATGTAATAGTTCATGCCATGATTGCAAATAGGATGGAGAGTCTGGATTGCTTGAAGTGTCAGTATCATCTTGATATGTCTTTTATCGCTTACTAGAATTGAGCTCACATGTGTGCAGTTTGTGGAGGAATTGATTTAATTCACTTTCGTTAGGACTGTAATGATCATCATTAGGGTCTTGAGCATCTTAAAAGATTGAGTCAAAAGGTTGAGAAGGTCCTGCAGGGTTAGTAATTGATTCTTCTGTGTCATATTAAAGGCTATTGGAACTTGGTATATTGACTTCTGGTGCTTTTGATTCACAGGAATAAATTCACCGGGATATGGTCCAATAGAGGTGGAGATGATTGGTGTGTTAGGAAAATAATTTATCTCTTTGAGAAAATCTCTAAGAGATTGAAGCATATTTTCTTGATGTCGTGGCCAATATAATAAAGTATGATAAAAATGGACACGATGTTCAGTGTAAAGGACATCAATATATGTTTCTCGATATGGACGATGGAGGATGAAGAAGCAATGAGTAGATTGTCGTCTAGCAGAAGCTTTTCATAGATATTATTATAGAACATTGTTGCTTTCATTGATATAATGGTTGAAACCATTCAAGAAATGTCCATAATAAAGGGCTTCCATTGTTTATGTCACAGAGATGTTGATAGAGCTGAAGAGGAGATATAGTGACAGCATAAGCGTAAAAGGTAGAGAATGCCCAAAGATACCATAATGTGTTTTCAGAAAGAGGATCATGGAGAAAAGTCACATTAAGGTAAGGTGCTTTGAGGTTGAACATTGTAGGATTTCTAAGAGAGTTATGTTCATGAAGAAAATGATGTAAATAATAAAACAAACTCATACGAGCAATTGAGAACACTAGTGGGTGTACTAGTAATAGGACGAAAAGATTTCTTTGCGAAGGCAAAGAGAGGTTGACTAGCCATAAGATCTTGATAACTAAAAATTTTAAAAGATGAAGGAGTTGCAATGATACTTTGCTGAAGAGGATATTTATACTGAAAAAAAAAGGGAAATATCAAGAGGCCAAGGTGGATTTTGTCTCAGTAACTTGGATAAACATAAAGTATAAGCTGCCATGTATGGTATGAACTCATAGATGTAATTAACAATCCCGAGGAATTGTTCATAAAAATTTATTCTGATGATTTGTTTGTTAAAAAGATATATACTTACTGCAATATTACCTCTCTAGACCTCGCTTTAATGCGAAACTTGCGATATGACCTTTCTAGATCTCGCTTTATTGCGAAACTTTGGATTAGGTGTGATAATGATCATGATATCAAAAGGTTTAGCATATCTCAATGTTAAGATGAGTTCAAAAGTTTTTTGTATCACACACATTACCGCATCATCCTATCCTAATCTGAACTTGATATTTTGGCTTGAAATCCCAATAGAACTCCAGAACTTGACCAGATTTGAACCAGCCAGACCCAACCTATTAGGCTATTACCGCTTCTACTCATTCTTTTCATGTCTCGTGGATTTTAAAAGAGACCAGCACGCAATCGAGCGAGGTAATTGCCTGTAATTTAATATTACAACATAACATTTATCCATGCTCTTGTCTAGAGAAAGAGCAAAGATATCATTCACATCTGTTTCATTCTATCACTCACAAATCCTTATCTTAAGTTTTACAACGGGCGACTTAAAATGGATGCAGATTTATTTTTTCCAGGCCACAGATAGAGGCTTGGATTCTCTGCACACTAAAATACAAATGCA
>JAOSBL010000003.1:20117637-20130876 GCA_027568915.1 Erythroxylum roraimae | reverse complement strand
GAGAGACGTTCCAGCAGAATTTTAAGCTTCCGCTGCTGCCTGCATGTGATGCATGGCTGGGACGAGCTCCAACAATATATGGCATGGCTCTGCCCAAACCATTTCCTAGATGGAATAAAAAGTATTTAAAGGTGAAAATTCTAATTTTATAGGACCTTACTCATTTTAGGAATAAACAGATATAAGAAACATCTTTTTCTATCGAAATGTTGGCGTTAGCCATCGAGAGGCTTCTCTAAACCTTGGGCAATCTATTTTATGCTATTTTTACTAGAAAATCAAGATATAGATATCACCCCATTAAATCAACTTGTTGACAGAAAGTGAGATTTCATTTAAATTTATTTCTACCATAACTGCTCTAATTTTCTTTATTGATTTTATTATTTTGAACGTGTTTGTGGTTAAAAATAATTTTATTTTTAGAAAGGAAAAACCTTATTGGTTATTTTTGTAATAATTAAAAAATGCAACAAATAGTCCTTAAAAGGAGTAGGAAGGACAATCCTTACAATAACTTGGAAAGTTATAGGATAAATTACAAGTTGAAAAATAACGTCTAATTGGTGCTGCAAAAAAATCACAACACTAGCGCTAGAGTCAACATCTAGAAAGATTGTATTACATATAATAGCTAATAGGAGTCAAGGTTTAAGACACCACACTAGCATTGATAGCATCCCTATACTAAGGCACTTATAAAGCCATACTATTTTAGTTAGTATAAAGCTTATAAGACTCATATGACTAGTTGACATGGAATGTTCCACTTTCTTGCCATTTTGTAGGTAAGTTTAATGGAGAAGAACCTAGAGGAGATAATTTCTACTGGTTATTTTTATATAATTTTTTTACTAAACTTATGATTTGTGCTATATTTTTATGTGTTATCTTTGATTAATCTTAGTGATTATTTGCTTATGCTATCTTCTAAATCTGATTTGAATTCGCCTATAGATGACTCAAGGGAGTATGCTCGTGAGAGGATAGTGAATTAGGTAGAGAGTGTTAAAGTATGTGTTTTAAAGAGACTTGTGTGCTCATCCTGGTGTTAGAGTAAAACCTTTCATAGAATTTTATAAAGCTTAATACATTAAAAAATGTATTAGCAATAATAAATATATGTGTTAACTAACAGATTGTAGATGACTATAGCACAAGATAATATCATTTTAGCATCTCGAAATTCTTATTGGTCTAGAAAATATATATGATCTAGATTAATTAATTCATGAAGTTAAAAGTAATAATAGGGGAAATACTCATCTAAATATAACTATTTTATCTTATCATTTATTTCTTTGAATATTGCGTAAGTTTAGATTTAGTTTTAATTATTTTATATTTCATTAATCAAAATCGTATAAAATTATCTTTCTATTTATTATTCTTAGGCTAGTAATAGTGCTACGCTTTCAAATCCATATTGATTCTTCACAGGATTTGACCCCTAGATTTGTAATAGAAGAAACTTTAGTAGTATTGGCACATGAAAGTACGTATCATTAGAACACACTCACCAGTAAGCCTATCTCTAGCACCTATGTAACTCTTAATATCTAAATTTTGTCAACTCACATGCAAGTCTATTGAATCATCCATGTACAAATTAATATAAGATCTAATCACTAGCTTGGATTAATTTCACATGAAAAAATTTAAAGATATTCCAATTCATAAAATATAATTGAATAAATCCTTGATAAAGACAATAGCTAGGGTTCTCCCTATATAAACAAATAAAGAAAAATACCAAACATCATCTTTATACTAACAATATAAGTTATTAAAAAATGCTATCAAAGTAGAGTGAGCTCTATATGAAATATCAATATTCTAATCACTTAACTTCTTCTGTATTAAACATGATTGCTAACTTTGTATTTAGGGGACACGACAACCCTTTAGCACATTTATACGTCATAATAACTTTTCTTTATTACATGGCCTCCCTTTAGCCAGTGCATATGATTATATCTTCGTTTTTAGGCTATTTAAGAAGAAGAAGGGCTGACAAACAACCGTGTGCGATCATTTGGACAAAGTTTATGTTTCAAATATATTTTTGCTCGTAATCTTCTCTGATTTATGATAAAGCTTATCCCAACACAATGTCTTCTCAATTACCCAAAAATAGCATAAACTGATTACACAAAGGTAATTTAGGCATTAAAAATAAAACACATACCTAGTGATATATATATATATATATATAAACCTTATTTGCTGAGCCTATATATTCTAAGCTTTACATTTTAAGTTCCTTAACTCGAAGAATTTCTTTGGGCTGAATGCTCTGCTTGTATAATTCAACCTATCACTTTTGAAGTTGAGGCCTTAATTTAAAGGATTTTTTACTTTTAAAACCTATTAAAGTTGAATAATAGTTGTGAATTATTGTGCAACAATAGGTACGTAACTACCATAATCTGATGGATAGCATCCTCTATTTTATAATTTTAAAGACAAATTTAATGTATGATGCTAGTCTCATAAAATTTCGCTCGAAACCTCCTTTATTAGTAAGATTTGAAGATCAACCTTAATTGATAAGGTTGTATGTAAAAACAAAAAGAACATTAGGCAAATAAGAGGTTGGAGATGGAGTGTAGTTTCTAACAAATTGAATACTAATTATTGGTAGTATTTAAAGTTCATATGACTATTAACTTTTTTGCGTACATTATAGTTTTATTGAAATTTAGCCTTTATTAATACACGTTTGTATTAATTTGTGTGAAGGTTTTAAAGCATTTTGGGTTTAATCAAAACAATAGTATAGGGAATGTTTTGAATTTGCGATTGAGTTATGGTATTGTTTAAAAAAAAACTCTTATTTGTCACATTAAGATTTTTAACTTTAGAACAAATTTAACAAGATAACCATGATTTGTATTGTTAGTTTCCGTACTATATTAAGTTAGAATAGTGTGTAGAGTAACGATAATAATCTTTAGTTTCAATTATGGCATGATTTGTTTAATTACGACATGATTTTTAAACTAATTAATTACGGTCAATATCTTTGTATTTAATATAAAAGGACTAAAAAGTGAAAAGACAATGCTAAAGTTAAGTTAATTAACAATAATAATTTAATATATATAATGACTTTTAAGAAATTTGATTATTTTAATTTAGTTAATACCAAGTTAATTTGAATATAGGGTATTTATATGTTAAAGTTCTTTCCACTACCTTTATCAAGTTGGCGACAAATTAATTAGTTAAGTAATTAATGATATACAGCGATAAAATCCAATCTCTTAAAAATTGGAGCAAATTGCTTTTTAAATAATTTATATGAAACGTTTTAAAATTCTTGGTGTGATATAGGAAATATTGACACTAAAAATAGGACCCTTAAAATTTTATTTGAGTTGCCCACCTTAGACACATGTAGTATCCTTGTGGTCATTCACAATAAACATTTGCATGAAAAAGTAGGAAAATATCTGCCAATAATCAAGATATAGATGAGATCCCCCTTTATCTCCACCACCAACTGTAAGGGATGCAAATATCTATTCCACTACTAACATGGCGGCATATCGGGAGGCGGTGGTAGTATTTGCGCTCCTCGGCCTTTGCCATTCTTCACAATGAACGCCATATTCATCCCCCATGACAAGTGACGCTCTAAGTGGCAATGCATGAACCACACTCCTGTGACAAGACGTACGTATATTTCAACAAAATTTGTTAGATTGTAGTTATAATCATTAGATAGACAATTATTATTCAAATTCATTTTAGAATTAAAACTTTCAGTTAAAATAAGGGGCTTTTTTTGAAATAGCTTAAAAGTCATGAAACGCACCAGGATTCGTGGCCTCGAATCTAATGGCGGCCCAGCCATTTTTTGGAACAGCAATGGTGTTTTGAAGAGGAGGATCGACAAGGTTATATGTGGAGATGTCCTTATCTTTGTCGAAGTTACCCAATCCCCAACCTACCACATAGAAACTTGTTCCATGTATGTGCATGGGATGGTCTGTCCCAGCAACCAAATTTGTTCCTTGAAATACAATCTCCACTGTCGAATTGTACTCTAGCACTTTCACTTCCGTGGCTTTTCTTGGAGTGCGATAAACCAATGGAATATTATCCGCAGTGAAATTAAAAAACAGAGCTGGTTGATTAGGGAATTTGGTGTCATACACACCATTAGCGTGATTGTAGTAGGCTCTGAGTATGTCCATGGATGAAGGTAAAATAGAGCTTATGTTGTTAATACTAGCTCCAAGCCTTGTACCATTAGGTCCTTTACATGTCGAACCATTAGGACATGGAAATGTGGCCATAGATAACGTGAAGAACAGTGGAGTGGTAATGTTCAATGGGACATGTATTGGATGATCACTATCGGCTAAGCTTCGAAGTCTACCAGTGAAATTGACTGACGCGTTGGTGTCATTAACAGTAGGAAGATAAGGAAAAGGAGGAGTTGAAGATGAAGTATAGTTGCCATTATATTGAACAATGGCTGTGGTGTTTGTTGGATTATAAGTTGCGCCATTAGCGCTGGAGTAGGCCTTGGCAGCCATGTAATAGCGGTCCAAGGGCTGGTTGGCTTCTAACAAGACATCAATAGTTTGTCCAGGTGAGATTGTGATATAATCAACTTTCAATGGCTTGGTGTAGCTTCCATCTGTTCCAACCACTGTTAGTTGATGATCGGCAATGGAGAAGAATAGCATGTCTTGAAGAACAGCATTAACTAGACGAAGAAGGTATGTCTTGCCATAATCAACCATTAGCTTGAATGTATCTGTAAATGGAATAGGTTTTTTTGAAATTTGATTAGAGCTATGAGTGGAAATCACGACTTTGATTAATAGAAAACGTCAACGTTGAAATATCATTGCGTACACGTAAGCATATATTCGAGCTAGCTAGCTGGCTTACAAGTTCAGATTTTCTGTTCAATATCATAGTGTCTTATTGTGTCCAATAAATCTCAACCAATTATTTATATGAGTCCTACATAAAACTCAAGTAGGTCCCATAAAATAAATTGCTGAGATTTTATAAGAAAGAATAAAACAGAATAAAATTAGACAAAAGATCTGATTTTCTGACTTACCTAGTTTTGAGCAATTATAATGATCGCCAGGCTGACCATTGATAGTGAAAGCATCAGACGCATTGGGGTCTCCTCCTGACGCCATAAATGAATCATAAATTTCCCATATATCTTTTTTCCACCACTCTCCTGCATAATTTCGGCAATTAATACATCCCAATTCAGGAAAAAAAAAAAAAAACAGTTGAAAGTCCAATTTTAACGTGCAACGGAAACAAATTATTATTAATCTTCAAGGTCCAAATGTTTTATACCCAGAATAATTGGTATATCTGCATGGGGCTTTGGGAAAGGATACTTGGTTCCTTTCTTGGGAAAAATGACTATGGCGCCGTAAACGGTGGCGCGTGACCAGTCACTATGAGCATGCCACCACAATGTTCCTTCTTCCTCCGACAAGAAGATCTTCTGGCTAAATTTTCCTCCTGGCTGGATTGGACACTGCGTTATGTATTCTGGACCATCTGACCACGGGTATTTAGGTTGCTTTACCCCATGCCTGCACGATTCAAGACATCAGTGCTTTTTTATCTCTTAAGCTCTTAACAAGCCATTGAGTTTGAAATGACATTATCACAAAAGATAATTATGTCGCATTGAAACAAATTTCAGTTAGTAATTGGATAAAGAGCATAAAACTATTCAAGGATCGAACTTAGGAAAAGGTTTAAGTCTCTCTTCTCATTATCTTATAAAGATCGGATTATAATCAAGAAAATCACTGAAACCAATAGCGTAGTGCTACTCTCTCAGAATTTAATGGTAATTGCTTAAAGCCTATCTGTTTTCCTGCTGCAAAGAACAAAGCCTATAACTGCTTACCAATGTATGGAGATGTTATATGGGCTCTTATTGACGACATTCACAACAATGGTATCTCCCTTGTCAGCATACAACGTAGGCCCGGGGTATTTCCCATTTACAGTCAATATGTTGTTTGTACTGCAAAGCCTTTTGTACGGAACCTCCTTTACCTACAATATAACTCGGCAATATTAGGAACTTTGGATCAACTATAGAGATTCAACGCCTACATTTACATCTATCCCTCCTTAGTTGGGGGAAGAAGCTAATTTGGTGCCTGACATAACTGTAACTGTTTAATAAAGCATCTTATTGTTACTAAGAGCTTCAGATTTTGAGCTATGTATTTAAAATGTGAGATTGCATGCTAAGAATGGATTAGTTCAGGGGTAATGTCCTCTATCTTTAATTCAGTCCAAGGATATAACCATATTACTATGATCAGAGATGAGATGGTGATCTAGTAGCTTATTAATTTGTTTATAATTTAAATACTATTTTCTATTAAATTAGTTAATTTTTTATTGAAGCAAAATCCATTTAATCCTATTTGAACACTAAAAAGTTGCAATAATTTTTATATTACGTTTACTTTTAAGTTATTTAAATTATCAATTCAGCGCAGTTTTGACCATTTTATCTTGAACCTCGTTATTTTTAGTTGGATGCCCACCCCCATTTTCTCAATGTTGATTTAGAACGTTGGTTTCAATAGTGAGTGCGATGAGAGTGTATGCATAAAAGGTGGGAGAAGTAAAGTACCAAAAGTTTATGCATGCAAAGTTGTAATCAGAATACATCCAAAAAAAAAACAGAAGAAGAAGAGAGAGAGAGAGGAAATCTATCCTTCCTATATACATATAGTTCTAATTAAAATTGGGGTTCCTCTAATCCCGTAAGACCTTCGTTTTCCTCACACAAATGCGTTAAATACTTATACCTCGCCTACTATGGAGAGGATAAAACTAGAATCATAAGTAAATCATCTTAATTAGTAGATATATATGTCTATCCAAAAAGAGTACATTTGTCAGTATTCTTTGCGTACTTACCACAAAAGTATGACGACGAAGGGAAGAAGCTTGGCAGCTTACGAGGAAAGTACTAAGAAACACAAACCCCACGATTTGTAAGAAGAGAACACTCATAACCGACGACATTTTCTTATACTCAACGTCAAATTTTCCTTTGTTCCATATATAAAATCCGAGATATAATTGCCATATATATAGCCCAAGTTAGAAAGAAAGGACAAAATAGCTGGTGAAACACACAACGCAGCTTCCTTATTTGTCAGCATCATCAACTTGAATATGAAAATGATCTTAACTTTCAGAATAAAAATTCCTGTTTTTCAATACAAGGATTTTCAAAGATGGACTTCTAGTTTCTTTTGTTTTTTTTTTTCTTTTCCCGATGGCTTCAGAACTGAAAGTTCAACATGAAAAATTACTATCAAATAACATACGACTTGTCAACTTGAGTCGCATCAATAACGCCACTGAAAGGGATGGATAGAGGGAAAGGCACTGATCCAAGTTAAGATCATGTTTAAGACGCTCTCCAACCAAGCCAAAGTGGATAGCTAGTGCGATATATATATAGCTTTCTCCTGTCTAGTCAATAACTAAACCGTTATGTTTCCTGTATCAAATTAGCATACGCCTTGTCAAATTTGTCTCCATTTCGTCAATAAAGGCAATTATGACCTATAAATACTGTTGGAATGAATTACATACAAAATATGCAACAAAAATTTAAAATATCAAAGAAAACATGTTAAATACAGGTGTATAATTATGGTCAAATATGCATCAATCAATACACTTCTTAATAAAATGGAGTCGTAGCTTAGATAAGGCTTTTTGGGCAAAGTCAATCAATATTGCCTATTGTATAGTGAATCAGGTTCTATCAACTACAATTAAATTGAAGAAATTGATGAAGTTGCGGATTAGAAAGATAGTGGATCATTCTAACCTCCACGTGTCCAAAAGTCCTGCATACGTGATGTATAATGCCAAATAAACCATAAAGCTAGATCTAAAATCCAAGAAATGCTTATTCTTAAGATATGATGATAGAGTGAAGGGGCATCACTTGGGATTTCATTGGCCGCAAGTTTATTTTCTATAGGGAATTCATATTTGTAGAAGATAAATTACAAAGACAAAGAAAATAACACTTCATAAAGAAATTTAGAGACTATTATACAAACAGAAAGAAATTTCAAACTTCTTTGAAAGTAGCACTGGAGCAAGATGTTCAAGAACTAGTTGAGTCTAAATCTCCAAAAATTTGTTGATCAGATTGCATAAAAGACCCGCAAACTGACACTTAGATTATATAATGAAGAGTATACAACCTTTTAATAGAGAACAAAGATCATTAACTCTCTAAGAAGCACTTAATAATCTAGATGTCTCTCAGTGAATAATAGTAATCTATGAAAAATTGAAGCTCTTCATAAAATTAAAACTTGGTAACTTCTACCATTACCACAAGGAAAGAATATCGTTAATAATAAACTAGTCTTCAAGATCAAGTGAAGTCGTAAATATCAAGTGGGGTGACATTGTTCAAGATTGGTAGGAAAGGGTATGCTTGAAAAGAAGGAATAAGAAATATTTTTCTTGTGGATTAACTTACTACAATCAGAGTAGACCTAGAAAAGTGTAATTTATTTGACATATATCTAGATTCGTTAGATCTAAAAATTGTTTTTCTTTATGGATATCTTAAAGAAGAAATCTATATGCTCTAATTAGAAGGCTTTAAAGAAAAAGTAAAAGAGAACTTGGTTTGTAAATGGAAAAAAGAAATCTTTATATGATCTTAAATAGGTGTAGAGGTTTTGGTATCGTGAGCTTTGGATACAACAGAGCTAATGCATACATTTGCTATTATATGTAGACGATATATTAGCTGTAAGCCCTAACAAAGATTATAATAAAGAAAACAAAGAAGTTTTTGGGGATTTGAAATAAAAAATTGAGACCATCAAACTAGACTCTTTATGATACAAGTTCAATAAGATATAAATAATGAGAAGGTTGGCTTGCTCAAAGAAACTACCTAAAAAAAAGGTTTTGTGATGCTTCAATATGCCAAT
Organism: Erythroxylum roraimae; assembly: GCA_027568915.1. NCBI lineage: Eukaryota > Viridiplantae > Streptophyta > Magnoliopsida > Malpighiales > Erythroxylaceae > Erythroxylum > Erythroxylum roraimae. The sequence continues at coordinate 20,121,874 of JAOSBL010000003.1, read as the reverse complement.
ATCTGCTCCTCTTTTTATTAATCTCATGTTATCCTCCAGTATGAGTCCTAGAAATAAAGATGAGACGATAGAGATGTCTTAAGTATCGTATACATCTGTCATGGGGAGTTCTAATAACGATTAGTCACTACATGGTGAATCTTGGAAAAGAGCACTAAAATGATGTAAAGAAAATCCTAAGATACATTAAAGGGACCTTTTATATTGCAATTAATTATGCAAGTGACTTTGATAAAAGCAAATTCATTACATGTTATGTTGTTATTCTTACTAATGAGGTTGTAAATTAGTAATCAAAGCTACAATCAATTATGGGAACATAAACAATAAAAGTGGAATATGTAGTAGCTAAACAATTTAGTAAAGAAGTAATGTAGTTCACATTGGTTTTAGAAGAACTAAAACAAAAACAATGGAAAGATTAATTATTTTGTGACAATCAAAGTGTCTTGCAATTAGCAAAGAATCTAGCATTTCATTAAAAAAATCAAGCATATACAAGTGTAATTTCTATGAGCAAAATGAAAGAAGGAAGCGTAGATACGCAAAATGTCTATACCAAAGATTATATAAAATTTTATGGAAAAAAAACCAAAAGTGACAAGTTTATTTGGTATTTATCCTTATACGACTTAATAGAAATGTAAGCAATATAACAAGGGCAAGATGGTGTGAAGATTAATTGCTTCTCAATCAAATTATCAAGTTGAAGATTATTGGAATAATCTAGATATTATTCATAAAATATCTAAATAAAGATAAACATTTTTTGGAATAAAAGTAAATATTATAACGTATGGTACCTATAAAAAATTGAAAAATATGGATATAATTAGTTTGATGCACCTACAAATACTCATCAATCTTTTTGTTTCATATATCAAGAAACAAATTCAAGAATCGAAGAGTGGATCTTATGAAGATTCAAATCTTATAGGTTCATAGTTATAAATTAAAATTTGTAACGTACAGTCAGTGAGTGTTTGTATTATAACTTCCTCTTCTTCTTTTTTTAACTTATATTGACAATTTGTTTATCATATTTATTCTTATCTTAATTAAGTTGTGATCTTACTCTATTCACATAATCATTCCAGCATGTTTTCCTATGTAAAATAGTGAGGTTGAACGTTGTTTATGAATAATGTATAATTAATGACTCAATTTCAACATGCTCAATTTAATTGAAAATTGAAATTTCCCTCAATAAAAAAAGTTGTCAAAAGTCAACATTATGATCAAAATGAGCCTATATTACAATAAATAGAATTTATAATTCATTAATCTCTCATCAAAATTATTAAAACTAAAATGAATAATTATTTAGCTCTCTAATGAAGGAAAAAGTTGCATAAAGAAGTATAATTGGTAAATAATTATAACATCATCACTAATATTAAATTCTAACTAATGTACATCAGTAGTTATCAATTATATTGATTTTATGTATTGCATAGACTAAATTATTAAAAGTGATTTTGTAGCTACTAACTACTGCCAGCTAATAATAATAGAATATTAAACTATATTTGTTGATTTTTAACTAATTATAAAGAGTGTTATAGAGAGATATTTTGTCTTTTCTTAGGAGTGTCATATCTTTTCCTTTCTTACATCCCATCCCCTTAGGCAAGAGTCTCATTTCTTTCTAAAATGCACTTTATATTTTCCATCTATCAGGAAAATGGTGATGATGGTGCAACAACTAGCTGAGTGGATGTCATTTTTTTTAGTTTATTGTATTTATGTTTATTTCTTCCCTTTGTAATTAAAAAACCACTTTATTTTTATTTATGTTATTTACTTTTTATCTAATATATGTTATTTTATTTGTTTCAAGTATCTTTTTCATTATTTTCATTATTTTTAGTTTCTTATTCTTATTTTATTCCCCCATTCTCTAAAGTTTATGTATTATTTCTTTATTTTTGTTCTTTTTAGTCTTCCATTGAGGATAATTTAAGTATGTGGGAGGTGATGGAAATCAAGTAGCAATTACTTGAGCTTCGAAGGCTAATAGAGATCCTTTGAAGAATATTAACGGATCATTAACAGAAAGGGAAAGGAAGGATAAAGAAGCTCTTAATAACTTAATAGTAGATCTTTATATACGAAATGAGGCTTTGCTACTTCTAGAGATTGAAAGTAAATTTATAATGATGATCTAGTGAAGGATAAATATGAAGAATCATTATTACATATCATAACCTGTGCTAGACTCTAAGTATAATTGGTGCCAATCTTGCACTATTGATGGAGTAATAAAAAAATAGTATATAACCAACATTAAAGTCTTCTTTGTAATTAGAACCTTTCTTTCACAAGTTTTTATAGACTAGAGTTTTACAAAAAAAATTTGTATTGGAGTTCAACATGTAACCGATGTCAAACTAGTATTTGGTTTTACGTAGTTTTGCCCAAAATAAAATTGAAGTCAATTATGGTCTAAGATAGGCATCAGTCTCCTATTGATTTATAACTCTAGTATTAAGGGTTTTATGTATATAAGAGGCTTAAAGATTCTTGTAATTCATATATGACATTATTAGTGATTAATCAAACCATTTGGCACCAGTCTCCTATTGTTTTATAACTCTAGTATTAATAGTTTTATGTATATAAGAGGCTTAAAGATTCTTGTAATTGATATATGACATTATTAGTGATTAATCAAACCATTTGAAGATTATTCTTTAATTTTTTAAACTGCTTCTACTCAAGATCCTCTAAAAATTTCAATCTTATCTAGCTTACTAGTAACGATCAAAACATTAAAATCTTATCACTCACAATCCTTTCTTTTTTAGAATGCGGTGATTCATATCTTTCTTTTGTGTGTTTCATGTTTGTTTCTTGGATTAACTTGTTTCTATAGAATGATCCTAGGTCCTATCTTATTTATATTGAATCTCACTGGTTCTATTCGTAAGGGTTATATCAGAATTTGGTATTAGAGCTCAATTTTACGTTGAGGTTCATTTTTAATTTCATTATCTATATATACAATATATGTTGTTTGTTTATGTCTTTCTTAAAGATTCATAGAGAACAAAATTTTCTTAAGTTTATTTTCCTTGTTTCTTGAGTTCTAGGTCAATAAAAAGAAAGAAAGTTTAACGAAGTTTTATGAAGAAAAAGCCCTATAAAATTTAATCTAAAACAAATACAAATAGCCTGGCAATTACATCGAGAATTAAAGAAATATTTATTCGTATTCCAACAAGGAAAAGAAATTGTAATTCCAAATATATTATATTTATTTAGTTAGTTTTGTTTTTGTTGCCATTTCATTCTTGTCAAATTCTTCTTTCAATAGTTGAGTCTAATTGGGCTTCTTCAAACTCAATTTCTTATTTTGAGTTTGCTTGTTCATTGGCTTCTAATTTCATTCCTTTCTTGTTTTATGCCTACAGTTTGCTTCTTTAGGAGTATTTAACGAAAGGAAAAAGACTTAAACTCTTTCTTTTGATTTAGATTGTCTAGTTATAAAAAACCTTAATTTAATAGTTATGTTAAGATTTGAGTGAAACCTTTGAGAGCAATCATGAGAGGGAGAGCTTTTGTTACTAATTATATATATATAAAAGTACAACATGACTCTAGCCCAAAGTAGAACAATGTCCAAATACAAGGAACTAAATAAGGAGTAAAGAGTAGGTGTAGATTATGATTCATTCATTAAAGTTATCCAAGGCTAATACGAGCAACTTAGAAGGTAATTTGGTGAATTTAAGGAATGGTTGGATAAATAAGACATTGTTATAGCTAGACTACAACATAATCCACATATAAGTCATAATATGGATGAATTTGAGATGGATGATGAACTTTAAGGAGTTACAAACAACTTGGAAGAACTAAATCTAAGGGGTGGTAGAGGAAGAAGAATGGGGAGACAAAGAGGGTGAAGGTTTGGCATAGGATATAAAAGGGAGCATGAAGAAAGGGTAGATAATAATTTGGGAAGCATCAAGATGGTGATACAACCTTTATAAAAAAGATAGATTTAATTACCTGGAGCGAAAGAAGCAAATGGATTTGATTTTTCATTGCTATAATTTTTTATAGAAGAAAAGGTAAACATGATTACAAAGCAGAGTTTAGTGATTATGTGATTGAATTATAAAATCAACAAATTCTAGGTAGGAGGAGGAATCAAGTGTCGGACCCCGCTCCCGGAGCCCGACTGTCCCGGGAGGTGAGCCCGGCTGGAGCCCATTCCCGAGACACTTGCCTT
>JAOSBL010000003.1:20012696-20031710 GCA_027568915.1 Erythroxylum roraimae | reverse complement strand
CAGCTGTCTATAGGCACTTTTCACCGTATATCGCCCCTTGGATTCAAACTTCCAGCACACTTTATCTCTCACAGCACGAACTGGCAACATAATGGAATAAATCGCTGCCCTGTCTTGGTCATTGAAAACACCATTAATTAGCTCTGAGTTCCATCGTCCATTCATCATCAAATCCGAAACTCTAAATAAAGGAGTATTCGGAGGTTTAACCGTGGAGATCCGCATATTGTCCACCGAAGGAAGCCACGGTACGTCCCAAATTGCAGTTTGCTCGCCGTTTCCCACACGACAATATGAACCCGCCTTCACAATATTCCTGCTCTCCCAAATGCTCCTCCAAAGGTAACTTGGATTGGCAGCTAGAGTGGTATCAAAAAAAGTGGAGTTGGGAAAATAACGGGCTTTCAGAACACGAGCTACCAGAGTGTTGGGCTTAGTGATAAGATTCCAGCCTTGTTTCCCAAGAAGTGCCAGATTAAAATCATGAAGCCGTCTAAAACCAAGACCCCCAAGCTTTTTTGGTAAGGACATCCGTTCCCACGCCATCCAATGAATGCCTTTACCATTCTCGCCTCCCGACTTCCACCAAAATTTATTCATCATCCCCTCAATCTCATAACAGATGGTCTTAGGAATCAAAAAGAGACTCATTACATACGAAGGTATAGCTTGAAGAACAGTTTTCAAGAGCACTGCCTTGCCCGCCCTCGAAAGCATTCCAGACTGCCATGAGGACAAACGCTTCCAGACCCGATCCTTCAGGTAGTTAAAGACCTCCCTTCTGTTACGGCCAATATGCGATGGCAATCCAAGGTAACAACCGAAGGATTCTTTTTCTTCGACCCCCAAAACAGCACACACATCCAGCTTCACAGCTTCAGGAGTATTGGCAGAAAAAGTCAATGAAGATTTTGCCAAACTAATTTCTTGCCCAGAAGCACGCTCATAGGTCAATAAGACAGCCTTCAAGACACCTGCTTCCTGATGATCAGCCTTAAAGAAAAGTAGACTGTCATCAGCGAAAAAGAGGTGGGAAATAACAGGGCCACCTCTAGAAACCTGACTGCCATGTAACTTACCCAACTCATTGTGTTTACTTATCAACCTCGATAAACCCTCCGCACACAAAATGTATAAATATGGAGATAATGGGTCTCCTTGGCGAAGGCCACGCGAAGGAATGATCGGACCCAGTTGTCTCCCGTCATGTAAAATCCAATACGATACCGATGACAAGTAAAGATAAATAAAATTCACCCAAGGAGTTGGAAAACCAAACCGGAGAAGCACATCTTTAACAAAAGTCCGCTCCATTTTGTCGTACGCTTTGCTGATATCCATTTTCAGAGCTCCTGAGAAATCCCTTCCTCTAGTCTTCCGATGAAAAGCATGCATGACCTCGAAAGCCAAGATGCAATTATCTTGAATGCTACGCCCGGGAATGAATGCACTCTGGCTCTCAGAAATCAGCTTTGGAAGCAAACATTTCAATCGATTTGCAATCATCTTCGTCATAATTTTCAAGACCACATTACATAGAGCTATGGGTCTTAAATCAGTCATATATTCTGGCTCAGGCTTCTTTGGAATTAGAACAATAGCAGTCTCATTAAGAGAGGAGGGAAACGTACCTGAATGCAGATATTGCAGGCATGTAGCCGATACATCTTGGCCAACTACGTCCCAGTAGTGGTGGAAAAAACCAGGATTAAAGCCATCTAATCCCGGAGATTTATCGGGATGCAGGGAGAAGGCTGCACTCTTAACTTCCGCTACAGTGTAGGGTTGTAACAAGAACTCACAATCCGCAGCAGTAAGCAAAGGTGGGATACAATCCAAAACCTCGTCGGACTCACATTCTTTGGCGGAGAAAACCGTAGTAAAGTAGTCAGTAATCAGCTGTGCAAGATTAGAATTCCAATTTTGCCAAATACCATCATCATCCTTGAGGTGCGAAATTCTGTTCTTTTTCTTCCGTGATGTGGCAGCTGAATGAAAGAACCGCGTATTACGGTCTCCTTCCTGCAACCAGAAGGTCTTTGCACGTTGCTTCCAGTACATCTCTCTTTGACAAAGCAAATTGTGGTACCGCTGTTTTTGCCTCCGGAATTCAGCGATATCACCCGGACAACGGGAACTCCTCAGTCTTGTAACGGAACGCAGGCAATTATCAATGTCACCCTGAAATTTCTGTTGAAAATCACGGCCCCACTCCTGTAAAAAACGACCACATAAAGCAAGTCTTTCAGTAAGGTTCAAATTAGAGGACTCCGCCCAACTCTTGATAATGAATTCACGACATGCTGCTTCTCGTCTCCAACTGTGTTGATAAGTCTAGATTTCTCTATTGGTTCTATAAAAAATGTATAATATTTTAGTTTATGCAAGAGACGTAAGAACATAATTTCAATTGCAATAGCAATCTTCCTTCATTATTTATATGAGTGTCTAAGCATTTATGAACCCATCATTTTTTCAACAAAGTAGTATTAAGGCCAATTATGACATCGAAAGGGAATTCCTTAACTCATCAAACTCAATTATCAGCATTATGAACTTAAGATGAAACCCATTCTCAGTTTGAAAGGAGTATGAAATGTAGTCAACACAGGGTACACAAAGCCTTAAAATGAGACAAGTTTGACTCAAATTGAAAAGGAAGCCTTAAAGAAGGAAAGGAAGAATGTCAAGGTTTGGATGAAGGAATATTTGAGAAAATTAACTAATAAAATCACATCAAAGAAGGCATGGAAAAGTTTTAAAAATTTAGTGTTGGGAGATAACAAATTGAAAAGGATGTGACTTCAAACACTAAGGAATGAGTTTAAGAAACTCTTAATAAAAGATGACTAGTCTATATTTTCATAGTACTTCACAAAAGTTCTAGGAGTGGTTAATTAACTTGAAATTTAATTATATTGTACTGGTACTAATGAATCTAAAGTTAAGAGTAGTGTGACCGTTACAAAGTTAAGTAAATCCTTACTAGCTTATAAAGAAAGGTTGAATTAAGATAGGAAGGATGTATTATAACAAGCCATAGTAGAAAATCTTTCCCTAGTCATTAAAGTAGAAGAAGATAATTTGTACGCAAAAGTGGATGTGGTAGAAATAAGGTCATAAATTTGTATGGAGCTAAGGGAGAGGAAGAGGTGATTAAAACTCTTCTAGTGAAAATCCATCTCAAAATCCTCAACATGGTCAAGAAAGAGGAAGAGATAATTGGTGTGAATTTTAGGCAGAAAAGCATCTAAATTCCTAACCAAGTCCACTAACTAAAACTAAAGTTATAAGAATTTTGATCGCCTTAAGTTTCCTTGACAAGCTCAGATGATGTTCTTATCAAAAAACTATTAAAGATCCACGAATTACATCACTAAGACAACCTTTTATAATCATAAAATCCCTAATAACTAGAATCCTAAAAAAGAATATAAAACTAGAGTGTTAAAGTAAAATTCCTTATAAGTGTAATAAGGATTCAAACACTAACTACTAATACTACTTTAAATAGAACTCAAGGAATACTATTTCAATTCATATCTTTAATGTTATAAGGAACCCTAATCATATTAGAATAAGTAATCCTAATTAGAGTAGACATTAACCCTAAAACAAGTCCTAACCAAAATAGGAAACTAGAAAACAACTATAGAATAATACCAACACTATTTGGGCTTTACAATTAAGTTATAGCCTAATTACAATAAAAAATGCTGATCAATAACAAAAAATGAACTAAAGTCCTTAAATAATCTTAATTATGTGAATTAGGCCCTATTTAACTTAAAGCAAGTGGACCAAGTTGCTAGAAATTTTTTTAGCCTTATTCTTTCTGTATTAAGCATATTTCATCTTTAACAACATGTAAAAAAGTGACTAATCTTAGCAATGCATTTGATTCATATTGAACAACCTCTTTTTGTTACGTATCTGTGATTAATCCTTGCAAAACTATCTCCATTTGTTTGTTCTTTACTCTAATCATTGGATATCAAATTCCTTAGAAAAGATTATTTATATGCTAGTGCAGACTAATCTCCATCACTCTCTCCCTCCTCAAAAGGATTCATCCTCGAATCACCACTTAAAGAGGTAAACCATATGGTATTTACTTGGAAAATAGATATGTAAATTCCTTAAATTCATCTTATGTAGCCTTTATAAACAACTTAAGATTGAGTTGTCCATTATCTCCACCTCCACTTATCTTTAAATCTACAAAGAAAACATTAGTAACAAAGATTGGCTCATGTTTCACTAAAAGATTGTTTACTTATTTGCTTATGTTTTACTCAATTTTGGCTTTTCACAATGATGTTCTCATTACTCTTGCCTTTTACCACTTAATTTCCCCTTACAAGCCCTTTAAAAAGAACTATATCTATGATCCTACCAAAATAGCAAGCAACAATAGGGTTTATAACTTTGGTTGACAAAAATTAGGAGTAATAAGAAAGAAAAAAGGAAATGAAATCAATAAGAAGGTAGTAAGGATGAATTGCCACTAACAACAGCTTTAAAAAATCAACAAAAAGGTAACAATGATGAAAAAAAAACTAAGAATATTTTTCTAAACTAGATAAGGATTAGAATTTTGTATTTAATGCGCATTTTTTAATTTGATTTTTTGTTCTTTCTTTTTATTCTTTTCTTTTCTTTTCTTTTCTTTTTGTTTTCTCCTTTTATTCTCTTTTTTTATTTTATGTATATATGATATGAACCAACTTAAAAACACAATAGAAAATGGAATAACTTTGATTGAAGAAGAATGCACAAAGTGAATGCTGAATTGAAAATAAGTTGAGGATAGAAAGAATTGGATAGATAGATATGATGAATGACAAAATCACAAATAATAAGAAAGTAAGTAAACACTAAAAGGATAAGTAGCACTTTATTTCAACAGCCAAAGCTCTGCCCAAATAATGTGAACCTTAGGCTAAAAATCACTTAAAACTTGAATCATAAGGAATTAAAAAAGCTTAAGTTCGTCTTCAAATCTAGTAAGCAAACTTAAGTTTAACCATACCTACTGATTAGAACCAAAGATAAAAGAATTTTAATCACAACAAGTTACCCTGATAAGATCATAGCAAGTTCATGTCAAAGAACTAAGAGGGAATTCTCACAAAAAGTGAAGAAAACTCTTAATTTAATTGCTATATTGATGATTTAGGAATCAATAAGACAACCTTTTATAAGCATTAAATCCTTAATGACTAGAATCTTAAAAATAATAGAAAACTAGAGTCCTAAAGGAACATTCCTTATCATTTGTAACAAGGATTCAAAACATTAACTACTAACTAATTTAACTAGGAATCTGAGAATCTTATTTTAGTTCATATCCTTAATGTCTTAAAGAATCCTAATCAAATTAGAAATTTAAGTAATCCTAATTAGATTAGAGTTAACCCAACAATAAGTCCTAACCAAAATAGGAAACTATAAAACAAATATAAAGCAATACTAACACGATTTGGGCTTATGCCTAATTATAATAATACATGCTAATCAATAATTAAAAAAAAAGAACTAAAGCCCTTAAATACATATTAATTATGTGAATTGAGCTCGATTAAACTCAAAACAAGTAGAACAGTTTCTTAGACATTCTCTAAGCCTTGTTCTTTTTATATTAAGCCCATTTCATTTTCAATAACATGTAAAGAAGTGATTAATCTTGGCAATGCATCTAATTAATCTTGGACAGCATCATTTTATTCATATTTATGATTAATCCCTGTCGAAATATTTTCTTCCATTTAGTATTTTTCCTAATCATTAGACATCCAATTATTTGCAAAGGATTATAAGAATGGTTGAAAATAAGTACCAGTGCAAGCAGATATCCATTAATGATTTTGGTAAAAATAACATAAGGAGGGATGAGAAATCACAAATTGAATATTATTCATATGGAAAGCTTAGTTATTATTCTTAGGATTTTTTTATAATGAAGATAATAAAAAAATTATAAGAAGTTAATGAAGATTAAATGGGTGAAACATTAGCACTTATAGTAAAGGATGAGCCAAAAGAATAAAAGAGCATAAGGTACCTTGATAATACAACTAGTAATCACATGAAAAGTTGTAAAGGAAAATTTATAGAATTAGATATCAAAGTGATAAGGACCATACTCTTTAGTGACAATACAATGATGAAGATTAAAGTCAAATGTGTGATTTTACTTAAGAGAAAGCATGTGTTCATAATTTAAGCTTCTTTCTAATATTTACATTTTTTTTGCTACTAAAATATAACATTTTAAGCATTGGTCAAATTTTGGAGAAAGGTTTTCAAATTTCTATGATGGATCATACTCTTTTATGATGCTAATCTTATTTATAATGACTATGACTAGCAATATGATTTTTTGTTGAACTTGAACACTATGAATGCCATATGTTTGAGTATTGGTGTCAATGATCCTTTAATGATATAACATATGAAGTATAAGCATTTGATTATTAATGCACTCAAGGTTTTAGGAGGGAAAAAGATAGTTAGAGGCCATTCAAGTATAGATCATTCTGAATAATTATATTAGGCATAGTTGCTTGGCAAGCATTCAAAGAAAAGCTTTTTAAAAATAATCATTTTCAAAATCTACCAAACCATGCCAACTTATTCATATGGACGTTTGTGGTTCCATCAATCCTCTATTTTTCTGGTTAAAGCTAGTACTTTATTCTCTTCATTGATGATTATAATAAAATATGAGTAAAATTATGAAGTATAAGTTCAAAGCTTTTTGTGCATTTAACAATTTTAAAGCTCTGATTAAAAAAAGAGTAGTTTTGAAAATAATCTTTGAGAACTGATAAAAATGAAGAATCTATTTCTAAATTTAAGATCTTTTATAAGTTCCATAGGATTCATCATTCTTCTATAATTTGTAGATCTCTACAAAAAATAAAGTAGTAGAGACAAAAAACTAAATAATCATGTTGTATAGGGCTTATCTTTCAAATTATAATTCAACAAGGAACTTAAAAAATGTCACTCTATAAGAAACCTAAAATGGAGTGTAGCCAATTTCATCACATTTGAGAGTATTGGTTTTAACGCATATGCATGTTCTACAATAACAAAGTTGCAAACTTGATGATCAAAGTAAGAAGTTTGTTTCTTTGGATATGATGAAAACTCAAAAGGCTATAAGATATTCAATTTAAGCAAAGGAAAGAATGTTAACAATAGAGATGTGGAATTTGATAAAGAAGCATCGTACGTTTGAAGCTCTTAAATGGAGGGATCCTACGATTTGCTTCCATATTTTGAATAAAAAGAATAAAAGGGGGTCATTTAAGAATTCAAAAATGATTATCCTCCGCGAACTTCACCACTTCATCATCTCAAGCTTCATCATCGACATCTTCACCAACAAGTTTGAGAACTTAAGGATATCAAAAAATTGACAAGTTTATATAAGAATCCAATGAGATATGTGGTTGAAATGCAAGAAGCTAAACTATTAAATTTTAAGACGACATTATATCGACTAAAACAAGTGCCAAGAGTTTGAAATAATTGAATCGATAATTATTTCTAAGATAATGGTTTTACTAAATGCTTACACAAATATGCTCTTTATATTAAAAATAATACACTCCAAACATCTCAGTTGTATGTTAACATCTCTTAAAATATCTAAGTAAGCATATTTCTTTATCCTAGTAATTGGCATCAATTTAGTTATATGGTGTCACAGTTGGGTCACCTCAATCCACCAAACGCTAATGTAGCTTTTAAAATAATTTCTTTAAATATTAATCAAATATTCAATTTGCATCTTAATGTTTCCAAAAGGTCTAAGTAAATATATACTATTATTTCCGGTATCACTTTCACACATTATCGAGAGTGCAATAAGTACCATTATATTAACAACAGGAAGAAGAGTTATACTAAGAATGATAGTGGACATTTTATTAAATATTAAAATGCCAATCACATCTTTGGTCTTATTAAACATGATCTATTGTTTGTTTGTTTCTATATATATGATATTATCTTAACAAGAAACAATTTAAAGATGTTGAAAGGTACAAAAATTTCATGTAAAGTTCGAGATGAGTGACATAGAATAATTTTTTACTATTTAAGAATAGAAGTAAAGTAAAAAGAGGAAGAAATTTTTATCACTCAATAAGGTTTTGTAAAGTAGGTTCTTAAGAAATTTATTATGTTAGATAGTATGTTAGTTAAAACTCCTCAATAGTGTGGAATAAAGCTATCATAGTTTTGAGAGGAAGACAATGTAAATTTAACTTTAGTCAAAAGAAATGTAGAAAGTTTGAGGTATTTGACTTGCATAAGGCTAAATATCTTATTTACTATTGGACTTGTTAGTCTATTTATAGAGACGCCTTCCAAATCTTACTTGAAAACAACCAAAGAATTCATTAGTATCTCAAAGGTGTTATTGACTATGATATATTTTGCTCATCTTCTAAAGACTTTAATTTAATGACATTTTGTGATTATAATTTTACTAGAGATTTTAAAGGTAAAAGAAACTATTGTATTTGTTTTAGAAAAAATGCAGTATCATAGTGTTCAAAGAAATAACCTATGGTCAAACTCTCCCCATGTGAATCGGAGTATGTTGTAGCTACTTAATATACTTGTCGTGCTATTTGGTTGAGAATGATGTTGAAAAAGTTATAATTAAAGTAAATTGAAATAGCAAAGATCATAATTGACAATAAGTTTGCTTAAGATTTACCAAAGAATCTAATGTTTCATGATAGGAAATATTGACACACGATTTTATTTTATTCAAAAAATGTATTGCTAAGAAGAAAATTAACTTAAAGTTTTTTAAGAATCTTGATCAAGTTACAAACATTTTTATTAAGCTCCTTATATATGTTGTCCTTCAAAAATTATGTATAATACTTGGAGTTATGGGGAAAAAAAAGTTAGGTCAAATAATGGAAATAAAATTAACTTTTAGAATTCTACAGTAATTTTGAAGGAGTAGGTGAATGGCTAAATCTTAATTATTTCTAATGATTTAAAAGAAGTTTTAAAGTTATATATGTATAGGTTTAAAGGAATTTAACTTTGAATCATTGAACTTACTAAGAAAGTATTTCTTTTTAGAAAATAAAGAAATTTTATTTCTAAATAAGGTAGAAGCAACCTTGCAATTTTTCTACTATATAAATTTTATTGTGTTATTAACAATATTTTCCTCATGTATTATAATATTAATTGATTTTATGTTAGTGAATCTAAAATTTTCCATTAGCTATATAAACAACTAGATAAATTTTCATTTTATAAAAAAGGTATAAGAATAAAAATTATATTATAATAATACTCTTCTTTCATTATTTATATGAGTATATAACTATTAGTGAGCCTATCGTTTTTCCATGAAGAAGATATTCTTCTTTTCTAAAAAACTAATAAGTAGGAACTTTTTACTTTAATAATATTCTAAACTAAAATAAAAGTTAATAATAAATTGTAAAATTACTTAACATAGGACTAAAAAGAAAGTAAAATTATTCCTTTTAACTTTTTAATTAATAACACCTCAAAGATAGGCTAAAAATGCATTATGAACCGTATCATTTTTACCATAATACAACTTCAATTGTAATATTTAGAACATTCAATTTCAATCTTAGACATTTTTAAAATGTTTAAAATAGATCATAAGTGAAAAAAAAAGTAAATGGGTTAAACTTCTATCCTTTAAGTGAAGTATCATCGCTCTAAGTGGATGAAAAAGTTAATGAGGTTAAACTTTCATCTTTTAATTTTTATTATTTTTAAAATTTTAATAATGGATCTCATTACCATATATATCTCACGTGACTTAGTGGGGCTAGATGAATTATTTTAAAATTTTAAAATTATTAATATTTTTTATTTTAATCAATATGTATCTTAATAATATTAATTAAGTTTTTAATTTAAAGACCTAATTTAACTGAAAATATTAGAGCTTCTTCTCAAGTCTCAACTCCTGAGGCTAAAAGAAAGATCCTTAATTTTAGTTCAACTATGCATAAGTGGTCACCTTGTGATGATTGGAGGATTTTGAAGATGGGCAGGAGTGATGATGTATATGTCCCTAATACAATGTCATTCCACCAAACAACTCTTTTCTTGAGATCTAATGTCATGGCCTTTGTTAATACTCGCCAGTGAGTGTATATGCTCAGCTTTTCTTCGCCCAAAGCAAAAGCTACTCCTTTTCTTAGTATAAGTGGTGGGTTGATGGAAAGAAGCGCTCAAAATAACTCTAACTTTCTTTATTATCAACGAACACCCTCTGCATATAGTAGAAGTTCAAGTATTATTATATAATGCTCTTATGCTTTTTCCTTGGTAGTTTTTGTTTTAGTCAAAGTTTATTTATAGGGTAACCACGAGAGGTGGCGTGGTGGTAGCTCGCCTCTGCCCCTTAACCATGTGGTGGGGAGTTCGACTCCCCCCATGGGAATGGAACATTCCTCGTGGCCAGCCATTTACCGCTTAGTGCGAGCTCCCGTGGCGAGTCCGGATTAGTCGAACACCCACGTGGTGCCGAAAACCGGATGGTTTACACCAAAAAAAAAAAGTTTATTTATAGGGTTTCATTAGTATTTGATTTTGTGAAGTGGGTTTTGGAGATAGATAAGATGGATTAGATGTTCATTTTGTCTTATTCCCATCTTTTGGGAAGTGATTTATCTGGAAACTAAAAAATAGAGTCTTGTCTAAAAGAAAGGGTGATTTTTCACTCTTTCTACTCTTAACTTGTTAAAATCTTAAACAATCAACTATATTTGAAATGAAAACAGGTAATTAAGTTAAAAGAAATTGGTAAGACTAATAGGTAGAGCTTAGTTGTCTTTCTTGTTTATCCTACTAAAGTTGAAATAACTTTATGTTTCGCTTGGGTACCATAAATTTTCTATTAAAAAAATTTTGCATTCAAATTTGCAAGTTTTGATGAAAGTTTGAGTAGGAGTTTGCATGTTCCTTTTTTAGGTATAAGAGTTCCTTTTACTCCATCTCAGTGGATGGAGCTAGAACACCAAGCCTTGATCAACAAATATATCTGTGTGAAAATGCATGTACCCTCCAATTTAATCATCATACTCAAGAAGTCACTATGTCTGTACAATTTGTCCGAAGCTTTTGCCAGTTCATCTCCTCCCAAATGATATAAGCTTCTTTGTATTCCTTGAAACTGGATAACAACTAAGGCCAACATTGTATTCCTTGCAATACTTGGATAGCTGATCATAGTTTTGAACCAATCTTCATGCGTTTCTTTTTCTTTCTTCTTTTCTTTTCCAATCTACTACCACTGACCACTACTCCACATTGCACAACACCCATTTCATACTACTATGACAGCACCATAAATTTTAGGACAATATACTCTAGTCTCATTTAACTTAGTTCTCGATTTCTTCTCCTAATAGTAGTAACATACTCTAACATTCACTTGACCGCTTACCGTTACTGATAGTATAACACCATAACTTCTTGTTAAACGGTATAGTACAAGCTGGATTGTTTGATTTTTCATTCATGATATTGAGATTTACCCTAACAGGTCTCGTCTTGATTCCAAAATCCTAAGTGATGATTAAAAAAATGAAGAAATGGATGGAGCTGATTATAGAGATAAAGAAGATGAAGAGGACATAATCACGATCGATCTTTGTTAAGCTTTTACAATTGGAGTTATAGACGAGTTGGTGAAGTTGTCATAGATTGATAACCCTCTTTGAATTAAAAGGTCGAATGAAATGAAAGAAAATTAGGGTTTCCAATCAAATTAGAGAATTTAGTTAAAACTTAACTACTATAATTAAGATCAAGAAAAACTAAATTAATTAACAAGATTAATAATTTTAAAATTTTAAAATAAGTCATATGACCTCTACTATATTACATGACATATACATGGTAGTGAAGCCTATTAATAAATTTAAAAATTTAAATATTATTAACGTGATATTTAATGGTCAAAAGTCTAATTCTATTTAATTTTCATATATTTAAATTATATTTTGAACATTAAAATTAAAGTTAAATGTTTAAAATATTAAAATATAAATTAAATTTTAATAAAAATAATAAAATTCAAAATGTAATTCATCATGCCAAACTCATACTTTTCTTTGAGCTAGAGCACTCTATTCCTGTTAAGATGTTCCAATCCTGTGTCACTTAATTTTGTCCATATATTTATTTGAACTTTATATAAATTTGTTAATAAAATTTAATAAAATAGGGTAATAAGTGATTAACCAAAGCAGAATATCTATTCCGTTTTTCTTCGGGTTCTTCATGCACCTGAAACATGTGCAGCAACTTTTCTTAAATTTTACAGAGCGTGGATTGATTGGTTTCTGTCTTCTAATCGTTACTTTTCTATTCTAACGTTGGCGATGGAATTTGTTGCTGTATTGCATTGATTGGTTTCTGTGTTCTGATGGTTACTTTTCAACGTTTGCGATGGGGAATTTGTTGCTTTATTAATAATTAACACAGCTGGTCCTCGCTAGACGTTGGATTTTTAAGACTATGGTTAGTTTCACGAGTTTAGCATGTCCAATCATTCCTTCTTTTTACTGGGAATAAAATAATCGAGGCGAAAATAACTGTTTGCTATTAATAATTTTTCTTTTAAAAGAGTGAGATCATTAGTACCGAACCCATATTCAAGCAGTTTATTCACTTACTACATGAAATACTATAACAACTTTTAATTATCAATTTAAGTTCATGAAAAACGACATTCTTCTGGGTGGAAGGTGACATTGCATTGCGTCTAATAAGAATTTTAGAGAAAAAAAGAATAGCAAGTGGTAACAAAAGCCCTGACATGAAATCTTGCAATATCTTTTTCTTTATTATTGTGAATAGGAGCGTCATTTAAAATGTGATTAATAAACATATGGGGTTAAAGCTTAAAGCAACCAATATTTTTTATAAAATAGAACAATTTAAGACAGAAATAATTGAACTTGTAATGATGGATGCAAACATGTCACGTTGAGTAGTCTACTAGCTAGGTGTCACTCCCCGTAATCATAGAATGTTGCCCGCCGCGATGGACTGAAGTTTGTAAACAAATAATGGAATTTTAAATTTTAGTTAGAAAGTATACATAGATATGTATTTTGAATTAGATGATCTTAAGTGTGGTGATTGTTAGTTTTTATCAATATTTTTTATTTTTGCATATTTCCATGTTATATAAATGATGACAATAGCTCAATGGTTCATTTCAGCCAATTGCCAAAGCCTTGAGAACGAACTCTTTTAAGTATAACTTTTTAAATTCTCTTTAAGATTAATATATAACCATTTTTTAAAATGATATGAAAATTATTGTAATAGATTTGAGTATTAAACTTTTTTAATTTTACAACAATTAAAAAAATTTCGGTATCTTTTAATAATTTTCATATCATAAATTAAATTCAAGTCATAAGATGTTTTGAAAAGCAGCAATGTCACAAATATTTCTTAACAGTAGAGTTAGTACCCCATAATTCTTTCACCGACATTTAAGTAAATTATTTGAATTACTACAAAATTAGTGACGCAAAAGATTAGCAAGCAAGAGTGGGATTGGAATGGTTGAAACTTGACACAATTGTGGATCCCATACCAATTCTCCAAAGTTG
This sequence comes from Erythroxylum roraimae, assembly GCA_027568915.1. Classification (NCBI taxonomy): domain Eukaryota; kingdom Viridiplantae; phylum Streptophyta; class Magnoliopsida; order Malpighiales; family Erythroxylaceae; genus Erythroxylum; species Erythroxylum roraimae. The sequence goes on along the minus strand of JAOSBL010000003.1, from coordinate 20,018,049 downwards.
TGCTGTTGTGACAATTGTGGATCCCATGCCAAGTATAACAAAGGCAAAGTTAAAGGTACCTTCGGCATGTAGCTACTTGGCATTATTCTCTTGTTTAACTAATCCTCCTGAGCTCCACAATTCAACAAAGAGATACCGACAATTCCCTTCATCTCACGGTTTCCTTGTCAATGAACAGCGGTCCAACATGCAGTGTGAATTAGAGTACAATGAGCTCCGTCGGCCGAGGTGTGGGGTCGCCTAAGGTAGGCAATTCCACCTTTTGAGATCTAGAGTACAATGATCAATCAGCTTGGACCCCATACACGGAGTAAATGTGGTAACTGAGGGATAGAATTTTTCAGTGAAATGTAATAAAATGATCAATCAGCTTGGACCACCATACACGGAGTAAATTGGCATGTGTATACGTAATGATTACGTATTCACTATTTTGTTATATTATAGAAGAAGATGAGCGCGCCGGTATCTTGTCCATCTCTCTCGGATATTTTTGAACACAACCAAACTTTCTTACCACGCACAACTTAGCTGTCAATCAATCAGTCATTTTAATTTGAAAACTTCAGCTAAATACACGTTGAGTTTCAAAAGGAGTGTTACTTAAGCATTCGATTCTAGAGATTAGGAATTGGGTAAGGATCCAGATCACCTTTCAAATCCCTTGTTTTGACGGGTAAAAAGGCTTCTTCATTGCATCAGTTTTTGGTTTTCCATATGATAGAGTACTGCTTGGTTTTCATTGTATCAATTTGACGTATTTAGCTCCTGTTATAGGAAAAAGGAAGTATAATAAAATAATGGAGAAACGAAAGTAACACAACATGTGTAACATTACTTTGTAGTTTTAGTTTGAATAAGTCTAAAACAAGCGTTTTCAAAAGTCTTGCAGTTTCTTTTCTCCTTATACATTGGCATAAGTTTCTATCCCGTATATGCTTTCCAACTGGAATACGAAAAGAAAAAGAAACGAAACCTTAATTGCCGATGACTTTTCGAGTTCGCTATGATTTAGGCGGCAATTTAGTAGAAGTATAACTTAATTAATAGACTTTGAAATGCAATTGGTGCACGAAATGTCTTTTCACATATAATGCTTTTCAGATGATTAGCATTCATCTTCTGCAACGAGATATTGCTGGACAATACAATACAATACAATAGCAACTCTCTGTTTTTAAACGTGCCATGAGTGAAATTTCGTCGTTCGTACGCTAATTATACAATTACAATATATGTCAAAGCCCAACTGTAGAATATCGCGTCGGCCGACTCGATTAGGGCCTTCACTGATCATAGTTCTATAATCTTTCATAACTTTATACAAGTAAATTTAAAGCTGTAGTTATTAAATTATTTGATTAGCTAATTGTTAAGTTAAGCAAAAAATTTATAAATAATAAATCATTTTTTAATAATAAAAATTGATAACATTTAACACGCCAATGAATAATTTAAAAGAAGGTTAGTTAAGATTTTGAGTACTAACCATTTCATGTCGTAAGACTGCCCACCGGAAGAAATATTATGTGACCAATTAATCACTCCAACTCCCTCATCGTGCGTGGCATGGACATAATTTGAAGGAAATTAACAAGTAGAAAGAACGAGGTGGATATGGTTGAAACATGCCTGCGTTTTTATATCGAGTTTATGCAGTACAGATGTTAAGTACAGGCGTTGTACTGCATTATTCATATGATGCGCCGGACAATAAGATAAGAAGGCCTCAGTTGCGGGCAAAACAACTTCAATGATTGAAATAATGAATTAATTAGTTAGTTAGCTTTCAAAGAAAATAAAATATCGTAAAACTTCAAATATAAATGAGCTGGCTGAAAAAGAAAAGACAAGTTTTATTATCAATTATTTTCAAAATTATGCACATCTATTATTAATTGGTATATGTACTTCCAGAGTTATTGAAGTGGACATGTTTCGGCCGGAGAATAAGCCCATTCTCTCGGAAAGCCTGGTCTGGATTTGGGCCGTCAAAAATAATATGATAATAGTCAAAGTTTTTACATTGTCAAGTCAATTAAGCATATTAAGACATGGCAATTAAACCACTGTACAAGTAAAAGCAAAGCAGAAATTTTGTGGGTGAAGATAAATTTGAAGTTAAACTACTTAAGATGAAATAGTAATGATAATAATATGAATAAAATATATACAAAATTAAAATTGTCATAATTACTCTTTAACAAATGTTTTTAAATGAGTAAATTAGATTAAAAATACAATTACAAAAGAATACTAACAACAAAGGTTACAAATTGCAATCACCTTGGAATCTAACCCACACCTTCCAGTGTTTTGGTTTATAAAGGGAGACTATGTAATATACTGAGAATGCTAGAGAATATGGAAAAAAAGAGATTTATTGGCGGGCTCTTTTATACCTTGGTTGATAATAAGTTATTTTAATTGCATCTTACTAGAACAAAAGGTGTACGGATAAAGGTCTAAGACAAATAATAGCAATAAGGATTTCACAAGATACATTAGCAGTGTAGGTATGATTGATCTCAAATATAGTGGCAATTATTATATCTAGAACAACAAGCAATATGAAAGTTGATTTCTTAAAAAAAAATAACATATGCCTTATTAACTCTGATTGGATGATAAATTATCCCCACAACTTGCTTTCTTCAAGAATCCTCTTTATTCCAATCAAACATCCATACAAATGCACTTGAATGAGAAAGTAGTGATAAGGAATGCTCCCTTCAAGTTCATCACTTATCTTTTAGAGGTTTCATGCTTCAGGGAAGCAATAACAAGGGTTGGAACACACAAGTGTAAGATTATAAAGGATAATAATATGCGTAAAAGATAAAAGTTGTCAAAAGTAAGTTAATTTAACTAAGTAAGATGAGCTAAACCATTACAAAAATGGATAAACAAGCAAGTCTAACCTCTCTCAACCTACTCTAAGACCAATTAAGCATTAATCCAACAAATGAAACTCTTAAACTTCTTGAACAAACATATTTAAACATATATATGTTGAAACTCTAGAGCTGCATTACTCTTTGATAAAATAAAGTCAATAATCAATTAGCTAAAGGATGGAGAAAGGAACAAAAAATACTTTCTTAATGTCATTCTTGCTAGGAGAAATGTCAATACAATTGTTTCCTTACAAAAATTAGAGAGCACTATTATCAAAGTCTGATAACAATTAAAAGATCTAGTTTTTAATTATGTCAAGAGGATGTTAGGACTGCTAATAAAGCTAGCCTATTTAGTGAAGACACATGATGCTTTATTACACAATCTATCTTAGAGAATCAAATTTCTCTCTTTGACATGGAGTTCTCTAACATTAAGGCAAAGCAAACACTCTTTGTCTTAAGACAAGACAACTCTTCTGAACCAAATGGTTTCAATAATTGATTCTTTAAAAAAAACTTGGGACATATAAGGTGATATACTTACTAACATTATTTAGGAATTTTTCATAAGTGGAAAATTACTAAAGAAGCTTAATAAGACTTACATTTGTTTCATTCCTACGATATCAAATCCTTCTAGCATGCCTGATTATGAGCCTATTTGATGTTGTAATGTAATCTACAAAGTCATTTCTAAGTTATTAACTTTTAGATCAATGATGATTCTCAAGTGTATCGATATCCCTTATTAGGATGCTTCATCTATAAAAGAAGCATTAATGACAACATACAAATTGCCTAAGAATTATTCAAAAGCTATAATAAGAGGAAGGAGATAATAAACTTTATTTTGAGATTGATTTCAACAAAACTTTTGATTCCCTAAATTGAAATTTCTTGTTTAGCATTGTGAAAACTTGGTGTTTTTTACTAAATTCTCTAACTGGGTGAGAAAATGTATTACTTCCATTTCATAGCCAATCCTAGTCAATAAAGAACCAACCTCACTATTCGAAGTTGCAAAGGGACTTAGGAAATGAGATTCATTATCTCCATATATGTTTACCCTAAGCATGGAGCAACACACAAGACTAATTAAATTAAATATTGCCAATGAATTTGGTTATAAATATCATTATAAATGTAATAAGATTGATATATTTGATCTTTCCTTTGTAAACGACACACTACTACTTTATAGTTCTATAAAGGAATTTGTAGAGGTTTTCACTAAATCATTAAATTAGTTTAAGGACTTATTGGGATTGTGTTGGACCCCGCTTGTTTCCAGAGTCCAACGCTTGCGAAAACAAGAAACGTGATCTTCTTCATTACTACTCCTTATTTCCAGATTTCCAACATCTTTCGGACTCATGAAACGTGCGCGTATTATCCTATAGGTTTATTTCCTTGACCATCATCGGTTCATCTTTATGCTTTGATACCAAACATGTTGGGCATCGTTTTCGGAACCCAACTATCCGAAATATCATAAGACGTGAGCGTCCATATTACCTTTAAGGGTTATTGCATTGAACCCTCATTAGCCATCATCAGTTCATCTTCATTATCATAACATCCCAAAAATTTCCTCACAATTTGTTCAATGGCGTGCCCATACAAATCTATCACCATAATCAAACTCGTTTCTCCTAATTCAGAACAGATTTTGGGAAAACTTCAAACTAAAATTTCAATTTGACTTCTTCAAAAAATTGTAGCTCTAAGTCTCTAGTTTGTTTTGCAGCAAGAACCATCTTAATCGGAGCTCTATAGATCAAGATATGCTTAAAAAGCCAAAATGTGTTCATACCCCAATCATGCTCTCCCAACCGATCCCTCATTTTCTTCCATAAAACTGTTTCAAATCAACTCCAAAAGATACCAATTTCCATGCAGAGATAGGAAAAGGTGTTAAGAATCCATTGCTTCAAGAATCACTTCATTTGAAGGTCGGATGAGGAAGTTATGACCAAAAGAATCCAACGTGTTTATACCCTCAATCATATTGTACCTGTCTTGGCGCAATTGCCATAACTTTCAATAAAGATGTCGAATTTAGTTCATTCTTAGACGGTTTGAAAGAAGACTTCTAAATCTACAACTTTCATGAGACCACAAAGTGAGATTCTGCCTCTAAAAGGTCAAAATCATGATTTACTGTAGCTGTCCGGTTTAACAGACATTGTCGGGCCTAGGGGCTCTTTTTAACCCGAGAAGGTCCGTTTAACAGACATTGGCGAGGCTGGGGGTCCTTTTTAACCCGAGAAGGTTCATTTAACGGATCTAAAGTCCGTCTAATGGATAGTTCTCCAAACCCCTCCAAAGCCTCTCCAATGCTTCCTACATCCAATCTAACATCATATTCACTCATACTCTTCCCAAATTCAACTCTTCTAGTGCCAAATCACTTCATATCAATTCAAACACCAAATTTATCTCATAAAACTCTC
>JAOSBL010000003.1:19921377-19937004 GCA_027568915.1 Erythroxylum roraimae | reverse complement strand
AATAGTTTCTGTTGTGAAATATCTTGCTAAATATAATTTAGCTTTTCGAGGATCCAATGAGAAACTTTACCAAGATGATAATGGTAATTTTTTAGGATTGATTGAGATGATTGTCGATTTATTAGGGCTCTTTTTTTAATTTCACCCAGGGCCTATAAACCGATAGGAACGGCCCTGCGCTCAAGCCTCCCTTGGCATTTTAAGGGTACTCCATTAGCCACCTTAACCATAAATGGTTCAGTTGGTATAACTGTAAGTTGTAATTTTGTGGCTATTTTATTGCTGATGAAGTTGTGAATAGGCCCTCTATCAATGATAATAATTAATTAATGATGCCCTACCTTCTTAGTAATTCTCATAGTTTATAGAGTGGACCACCTTGATAGAGTATGTACAAAGATTGCAGATTCATCTTGTATCATGGTCATCGCTTCCTCTGCTTCATCTTCAGAATTACTCTCACTTTCTAACAATAAAAGTTGTGGTTTGTCACATTTATGGCTTGGAGTAAACTTATCATCAAAGTTGAAGCATAACCCTTGCATTCGCCATTATTGTATCTGGTCCCAAGTCAGTCACTTCATATGAGAGGCCAGATTGGCTTTTGTAGGTGAAATAAGGTTACTTTGAGTGCAATTGGTAAGTGGTGCTTCTACATATTTTTGTTGACGAGCTAATTGCTCATCCTTCATCTGAGTTAGGTTGATGGCTTTTTTCAATGTCTTGGGTTTGAACATTCAAATCTTTAGAAATTTCTAGTTTAAGTTCCCCCATAAACGTTCCCACCAATGCCTTTTGTGTCCAACCATGTAGACGATTTTTGAGCTTCTCAAATTCCTTTTGATAGTCTTGTAATGAACCTACTTGTTTTAATTTGGATAATGTCAAAAACTTCACACTTTGTAGGTCCAAATTGAGCCCACAACTCTTTTTCAAAAATTGCCTATATGATTTCCCTCCCTTCTTCTTTGTAGCCATAACTTAACCATTACCACCATTGGTTGCCCTCTCCTATAAGATAAAAGGAAGTTAAGATCACCTTTTGAGATTCAGTGGTTCCTTGGAGCATGAACAATTGTTCCATCTTGCTAAGTCATTTTTTGGATCATCTCTTAAAAATTTTGGAAATTCTAGCTTAGCTAGCTTAGATGAAAATAATTGTTGTACCCCTTCAGTGCTAAAATGTCCAATAAAAGGCATTGATATTACTAGTAGATGACATGGTGAGCAAGATTTCAGAGAGTTTGTCAATGGCATCTCAAACTATTGTAGCTTGTCATTGAAACTCAACACCATGTTGCTTAGTTTTTCTTAAATCCCTCCTAGACTTGCTTCTAGGTTCTTAGTTCTCTCTTTGTTAGTTAGTTTTCCTTAAATCCCTCCTAGACTTGCTTCTAGGTTCTTAATTCTCCCTTTGTTAGTTGCAATAGACCAAGCTCTAATACTAGTGATAGGTCCCAATAAACAATGCTAATAATTTTTTAGGTGATTTTGCTTAGGGTGAGAATTAGACCATATGAATTTGTGTTTGAAAGCAACTATTTTCTTTTTATGCGGAATGCTTGAATTTAAATACACAATCATAACAAACTTTACTAACTTATAACAACTTATAAGACTCATGGTACCCAAAATAGGCTCCTATCACGCTAATCCTACTGTAATATTATTTGCAACAACTATTTGACTTACCCCTACAGTAAAAAAAATAATAAAAGTAACAAAAAATAAACATAATATAATAGTTATCCCAAAGTGGCTTGCATGACTCGTAATTTTGTTGTCCTACTTAGTTCACATAACGTGGATTCTTCTCGAGGACTCTCGAAGAACTTTTAGGCTTATCACTGATCAATTCTTCCTTATATGATTGTTTTATTATTTGTTCTAATAATAGTAAAGGCAATTTTTAATAAATAAAAAAAATTTGTTTAGATGGTTGGTAAAGTTAGGTTTAGGATTAGTCATGTTCTATGTTATAGTAGTGTGGAATCCATAGGCTAATCATTGCCCAAATTGTTTGCCTTTAATGTACTTATGATACTATCATTTCTTGGTGCATAATAACTTCATTTCTCCTCAACTTAATTACTAGGTGAAAATACGAACTTAAGATTTTATACTCTTTGATTAGTGTCAATTGAAAGATGACAGAGGAATTAGAAATTAAAGTTTTAAAAATATTTTTAAAATTTTAGGAATTTTGTTTAATTATAATATAACTAAATTAATTAATTAAAATTAATTAATTTTTATTATGAATTTAAAATGAAAATGAAAATAATTTAACTTAATTTTAACACGACCTCTGCTACTTTTGTCAAAATAAAAAATAAAAAATCTATTTTATATCTACACTATCATAACGCATAATCGACAGAGTTAACTTTATTCAATTTTCTTAATTTATTTTAAATGTTTATAGTCATTTTAAATGCTTTAAAATATTAAATTCAGCTTGTATTTTAATGAACACTTTGGGCTCTAATTTTTTTTGCCTTGAACAATTTAACAAAGATGCAAAGCTTGTGCTCATCATCTACTAAATTAAACGGTATTGTACACGAGAAATTACTTTTGTACGCTGGTACCGAAACTCTGTAGACAATCTAGCATGTAGAGCCACAGAATATAAGCTAAACTAGAATTATATAGAGTCTCGCAAATTATCAGTTATTGACCTCATTAATCTACATATCAACAGGGAGAGAATTTTGTAGATTTACATAATATGAAATACACTCACTCAACACATCTGATGCTCAAATATAAGTAGATAAAAAGCTAATGAGAAGAATGGGAGTCACCAGGCAGAGATTGTGCATTGGATCCAAGATTTGAGTTCTGTGAGGAAAACAAATTGGGGTATGAGAAATATGAGTCATCCTCCATCGAAGCTAATCTCTGTGGCTGATAATGACTTGATACATGTTCGGTAATATGTTCATTGTGAGGAGAATCACATTCCACTTTGAGATTATCAAAGGATGGAAGATCTTGTAATTGTGAAGCCTGATGATCTTCAGCAGCTCTATGGGTAGTTGGATGGCCCACAGCAACATCAGAATCATCAAATGATTGTTGATGATACAAACGCAGCTTTTCATTCCTAGCTGATTGGTCGGGAATGTCTATATGAAATGGATTCTCACTGTGGCTGCTGGGAAACTTGTCATAACTACTCTTGGTCAGTTCACCAATCCTGGCCTGTGCAAGGGCAGCTGCTGAGCGAGCTGCTGCTGCTGCTTTGTCAGCAGTTTCAGCTGCAGCTTGAGCAGCAGCTAAAACATCATGCAGATCCACATTGACTTCACTTTTTGTCCGGGAGAAAGAAGGTGGTGTCCTGGTTGTATCTTCAGGAAATGATGGGGAAGAAATGAATGGTACAAATTGTTTTTCTTCCTTGACATCTACAGTACTAGAGCATGTTGCCTGCACTTCATCCTTGACAACCACCGGCTTTTCTTCAACAAAATCCTCATTTTCCAATGTAGGTTTCTGTGACAAAATTTCTGACGTTGCAGGCTGATTTAGTGATTCACGATCATTGATAGGTTGTAGAGAAGCTGGTATGGGAGGGGCTGTTTCTGGTCCTTGGGAAGCATCTGAGGTTGGCCGTAATGACACCTTAGGAACTTCAGGTAAATCTAATGAGTCAAAATCCATATCAGAATCAAGCGGTTCACAGTGAGCACCATCATTAGTATTGGCAGATGCTTCATCATGCTTCTCTTCAGGAAGGGGCAACTTAGACCCAGAAACAAAATCCGTTGGACCATTCTGAAAGAGACGCCTCATGTAAAAGATGAAGAAAGCAAGAATCAAGTAAGTTGTATAATATTACTTACCAACAAATCTTCATGTGTTTTCAGAAGCTCAGATTCAGATGCAGCTGGATCCCAATCTAATTCATGCTCTCCAGCAATTTCCTTCAGAAGCTTCAATTTGACATCAGGTGATGGAGCACGAATTGATAAGAGTTCTATTAACTGCAGCAGATTAAGCAAAATGAATTTGTGTCACAGGAAGAACAAAAGCGGAAGATTATCTGCTACAATTAAGTCCAAATACAAGATAGATTCCCAAAACCTGTCGGTTAACACCACATTCTGGCATAAGCTCAGTTGCAGCAGATACAAACTCCTTTCCATACTTAGAAGCAAAAAGCATCTGAACCTGCAGCAACTCTGGCAGATCGGCACACCTTGGTGCAGCAAAACAAACACTAGATATTGCTTCTTTTAAGTCTAGAGGACATTCCCTGGTAACATATTCGACCTTTTAGACAACTAATTTTCAAAGATTAGGGAAGGCCTAAAATGTAAGCAACTAAAGAAACCAGAAACTGAAGCTAAGGATTCATATTAGACATTTCTGGTTTAGTTTGCATGGAGATTAGCCATATTGAACATTTGAATAGAATAAGCCGCAAATAAAAAAGCTTCAAAACATTAAGATATTCATGAAGTCGAGGAAGAGATCACTATCAACAAGCATAACAGAGCAGGTAGAATAAAACGAGCAATTACCACAAGTGTCACAAAGACAAAAAAGAAAAAGAACTGCAAGGGGTAGCGCTACAAAATTTATAAACCTTAGTTTTCATTAAGCTACTTCAATATCAAAACATGATGCATATGACTGATTGTATAAACCTTTGGGCTTCAATAATAGGAAGGCGCACAGAAATAAGCTCGCAGAAGAGTTCAACAATCTCTTGGGCCGCCATCATATTCTCTTCTCTTATGATATGTTCAACCTGAAAAACAGTATAAGTAATCATTAATTCCGTTGCCTGAATTAGGAAAATTCAAGAGTGGATACACAACATATACCCGAATACGAGCAGTAGCTTCTTGACCAGTCTCTAAAAGCTTGGCAATGTCTCGACGCATTTGCTTAATCTGAATTTCTCTCCTATTCCTCAGCAACTTTATGCGTGGTATTGTTAATTTCAACAGAGTTTTGCTGTATACAACAAATCGACGCACGAAATTCCCAAAGAATTCAACTTTTAATATCTATTCAGAAATTAAAACGAAAACAACAAGAATTTCCTTTATCCGAATTCCTAATCACCCAACCCATAAAACACCGAAAATCAAAGAAATTGAGGAGTTACCACTTGGCGGCTTTAAAGCCCTTATTGAAGAAAGAATCGAGCATCGACATGTTCGGAATGTGAGGATGGGATGGGATCGGATCAGCAGAATCCTAAATAATCAGAAAATTAAGAGAGAAATAAGGGAAGATCGTATTAGGTAGTAGAGAATATAAAAGGAGGACGGTCATAAAAAGAATGAAGCTGTTGCAACGCATAATTCATTTTATAATCTGATAATGATAATAATCCCGTGTTTGCTTACCCTGGAAGGTTTGTGGTGGCGATTATGTAAATAAACGTTATTCATACCTAGACATATGTGTATGTAAATGCCCAAATAAACAACTTTTACTTAGAGAATACCAATTCTTACTGTATGGAATTACTTGAAATAAAGATGAGAGAGGAAAGCTCCAGGAGTTTATGCTTTTCGAAGAAGGGTTAAAAATTAATTACCAACCACTCGCAAACCATAGAGGTAAAATTTCAGAGTCTTATGATCCCATGGTTATTGAAATTAATAAGTCTATTATATAGGATCAATTTATTCATCTATATGTGAGATTTATAATGGATAATCTCAACCTAAAGAAGACATAATGATTGATGTAATTTTAAACTACAAGTGCACGATAGAATTATAGCTAGCATTAGTAAGTACGGGATGATTCCAGGAGGATTACAGGTACTATCAATAGCCTCTTTTCTATCATCTAACTATCGAATTAGATGATGATTTAATTTAAAACTAAGCTAAACTAAAATTTAACACAATAATGAATCAAGACAAATATATCATAAACATTAATTTAATATCAAATAAATAGCACCTAGGTAATAAATCCCCCCTAAAATATCTTAAGTGTTAACCCTTTATCATGCACTAAAAATTTCCATCTTCTACTAATATCTTTCTAAGACTATTAACAACTAATTCTTGGTTGATTAACTGAAATCTCTTTCTAATTAAAACCCTGAAGATCACATTACTTCTATTTGTGATTTTTTTATATTAGGTTTGACCGTTATCTAGAGAATTTATGTTTATTTATCTCTAGGCCTGCATGCAACTCCTTCCGAATATGGTAGATTTATTTATATAAAAGGATTTCTCAATCTTAATAATATGAAATCAAACATTGAACTAATATCTCGAACATATTAATCCAATAATAGAAACACATAACTGAATCTCAATGAATGAATGAATTAAATTGCCTTAAATCAAGGATCAAATCATAGAATCCATCCTAACTTAGGATTCATCCTACCTAGGCACCAAACAAACTTAGTTCCTAAACATAGAAAATAAAAAAAAATCATCAAAATTTCATCAAAGTTTTAAAAAGAAAATAATCCATAGATATGTATATCCCCCTCTCTTTATTGAAATCCCATTAAATCCTTAATGAATGCTTGCTCTGTATCGAATCTCTTGAAGCACTGTTTATGTTTTCCTCATTCTAGGTTTAGAATTGTGTCTTATACTCTAACTTTGGCTATAGATTTGACTTTAGCTACTTCTACCTCATCTCCTCTTCATAATTGCCTTTTATATTGTGAAATTAGGTTTCTTAATTATACACGGTTAGTCACACAATGATGTAAGTGACCATGTATCTAAAAAATACTTCAAAATCATGATTTTACACGTTATAGGAGCTAACATAAGCAAAGGACACAATTATGTATGTTAATTACACGGGTAAAAACATCTTCAAAGATTTATTTGTTTATAATATCTTATATGGTCTCTTTGCACCACCGTGTATATTACTCATATGGGCATGTACATCTTCACACGGGTTGTGCTAAACAATTCTAAGTACAACCATTCTAAGTCTTTTGTTTTATGCCATAATTTCCCCCGAATTCTTATCTTTTTGATCCATAAAGGCAATTGAGACATGAAAATTCATTTGAAACAAAATAAGTGCCAAAAATAACATAAAAATCTCAAATAAAAACAAAAAACACTCAATAAGGGCACAAAACCTAGTATAATAATCGTTTATCAAACATCCCCGCACTTAAACTTTTGTTTGTCCTCAAGCAAATTATAATCCAAATCATCATTCTTAAAAAATCCACCCCTTATTAAACTTAACCTGTCGATTCATACCCTAAATCATCAAATCATATTAATCAAATTAACATACAATTATATTCGAGTTATCTTAGAACCAACTTTCATAAGTCAATATCAATAGCGATCACATTGATAATATTTTTCACATTAAAAGAACAAATTCCACGCCCTTACAAAGGATAACATGACCTAGTTATGTAACTGGATTGACAATTATCACAAATGTTTGACTTCGCATAAAAGTCTAGGTTCATGACTAAAAAAAACAATGTTTTGTCAAAAAATACCTACCGATCTTTGTAAATAACTTGAATTTTCATGAAAACATACTTAGAGATAGTTACATTTTTTATTGACCGAATAATTATCAATGTGTGTGTGCAAGTGATTGCGGTGAATAAACTTAACCTTAAGGTCTGGATTAGTTATATATTTAGTCCAAGGTTGTGACAGAGGCTGTGGTGCCATGATTGTGGCTTACGTGATACAATGCATCCTGACTTTCCGAACTTTATTTTTCGGGGACATTTCGGACCTTTTGGGCACAGGAAAAACCATAGAGTTGCCCTAATTAGAGAAGACTATAAAGAGAAAAAGAAGAGACAAAAAGGGAGCCTCCACTTCTGCCATTTGGGAAAGCTTCAAGGAAGAGAAGAAGAAGATAGAGAAAAGGAAGAAGAGGAGAGGGGAAGCGGGTCTTCCGATGCTGCTGCCTTTCCGAGTTATCTGATCTAAGTTTCTTTCTCCTTTCTATCTTTATTTTTGTTCATTTAATGTATGAGATGATAAAGGATTGTATGATGATGGATCTTGGATTGTTGATGATGTTCTAACTTTTCCTTTGGGATTTTACCTTGATTCAATGTTAATATAGTCAATTTTGTGTTATTTCGATTAGGTTTTGTGATTAATTGCGGAACTTGCATATTTTGGTGATAAATCGAGAGGGTGAACTGAATAAAAATGATTGGGTTGGATTAATCAGAGTTAAGTGATCCACTAAACCACGTGATTAATCATATCGATTATTGTGCAGAGAGAGACCTCGTGTGAGACACGGTAATTTATTAGAGGGTTTAAGATCTAATTAGAATTATGGGTCTTTTATTAATTGAGAGATTGCAAATTTCAAAATTCAATTAGGGTTTATGATTTAGGGTTCAATGATTATAACTTGAGAGAGAGTAATTCACCCTACAATAGTCTAGAACAGACACCACAATAACGCATAAAAGACTAGATTAACATTGATAATATGAAAAATCCCCTCTCTAATAATTGGTAATCTTCTTGTTGATTTCTATTGTGACTTTTATGTTGCTCGATTTCGATTTCTATTGTGATGAATTTACAAACTAAATTCTTACCAATCTTATTCTCGTGTTTACTTTTCTTGCAATTTTTATTTTCAGTTTGCTAATTTTTCCGAGCCTTAGATAACCTAGGATTAGATTATTTCACACCTTCTCGCGAGATCGACCCTTCACATACTACATCTTACAACTCATGCACTTATGATATTTGAGGGCAATAAATTGTAAAGCCTACCGTTGCACCCAACATAGACCTAAAAATCAACCTTGAGAAGCATAATATCTTTCTATCGGGAGATAATCTTAACCATACTGAGAATTTGGAAAGCATTGTAGTATTAAAGTTTTGAGAGACCTCCTTATTCTAATAACAGTTATAAGACTCACCAATAGAGATTGTCAACCTATGCTTAAGGTAATGCACCAACATACACCATAGAAGTACTATAGCATGTCTATGGTGTATTAAGAAGTGTACACATAATGAATTAAGTACATCTAAGTATAGTAAGAGATATAATGGTACTTAATGTAAAAGACAAAGGGTAATAATTTGTTCGCTTGGGTATGGACATACATATTTAAACGTGAAATATGTATGGAAATTTTTGATATAGTTGCTTGGATTATGAGCGTGATGTGAGGGAAATTGATAAAAGAAGAATTTCATAAGTAAACGGGATGTTTTTGGTTAAAGTGGATGTATTTTTGTATTGCTCTTGCATGATAAGACTGAAGTTAGTTGAGTTGAGATGTGTACCTCGTTGAATAGATAGGTTCCACTGAACAGATTTTTATAATTTGGCCATATCTTGGTCTGTAGACCTTCAAATTGGATAATTTCAATTGGAGATTAAACTAGAGACATAGGTATAAAACTTTCATTTAGGAACTGAAATATGATTCTGCCTCTAAGAATTTTGAATTTTGTTTTGAAGTTGAGTTCTAGCTACTATCCTTATTTTTGAACAGCCTGTAGTTTTTGAGGTATAACTCCTGATATAATTATCCAAATTGCAGGAAATTTATGCCATTAGAAACTTAAGACATAGGTGAATGAAATAAATTGATAAGATTATAGGCTAATTTGGGAATTAAAGGAAGAATAAGGACCAATATGCAATTTTCCTAAAGTCAACTTATGGATCAATAAGATTAAAACATGTGTGTCCAATAGAATTGTAACAAATGGTCCAACAAAATTGTAATACATGGTCTAATAGAATTGTAACATATGGTCTAATATAATTTTAACACATGGTCCAACAGAATTGTAATATGCGGTCCAATGGGATTATAACACATGGTCCAATAGGATTGTGACATATGGTCCAATAAGATTGAAACATGTGTCTACGACTAGAAAATTCATGAAAAGACATATGAAGAGGGGAGATGGATGACACTTTGATGGCTTAACTTCAAAATTTTCTCCTCTCCATTTTACCTTCATCATCTCATAATTTTTCATTTAGTGATTCAAGCAAATCCAAAGAGGAAGGCAAGAAAAGGCAATAGAAGAACTACTTTGTAAATTTTAAGGTTTGAGACTTCACTTAGTTAATTTTTATATTTGTGTATATTTGAATTTGTAAAAATATTCATTTGGATGTGGAATGATTACTGAAATGATGCTTTGGTGTTATTTTGGTGTTATCTTACATAGAATTGGTTGAATATGATAAGAGGGTATTGTGTAGTGGAATTTTGTTTAGGGATTGTTGAACCAGGCACATTGTTTGAGTCATAAATCAGCCTACAGACTTCTAAATTTGGCGATTTCAGTTGCATATAAAAGCTAAGACATAGAACTAGAAATCCTTAAAAGGGACTTTGACTTAATTATGACATTATGACCTTGAAAATTGAGATTGAAAATTGTGACCTAAATTTGCCCCTGTTTTGGAGCAGCTTGTGATTTTTTGTCGATATCTCATGAGTTAGGAGTTCATATGACCTGATTGTTAGTGTTATAGAAATGAGAGAATAGAGGGAGAAATGTCTAGAAGGCCTAGAAACCCAATTTTGACGCTGTTTATATGAATACTAAGGAATTAGTAGTGGTATGAATAGAGAAAGTGTCTGTCACGACTGTTGCATTGTTTTTGTTTCCAAGTTTTACTACATCTTATCCGAACCTTTATGAATGTGTATGAAAATTTTCAAAAACCTAGAAATAAATAAAATAGGACTTATTACATGTGAATTAGGAGACTGAACATTAGAATATAATATCGAGTATAATGCATTCCAAAGAAAACTTACATGTACGTAAATGATTTGTATGCATATTTATTACTCATATGTGTATAGTATGATTATAAAAATGTGATTTTGACACCCTTCTGATAATGGTAAGTTATGACTTGCATATATGAATACAAATATAGATTTTATGACTTGAAATGTATATCATATGGCTTGTCAATATATGAATTGTGAAATTGGAAAATGGTTAAAGGAAATGTTACAATGCCTGCACTATTGTCTTGGTGGTAGATAGATGAGCATGCATATAGGGTTACAGTGCAACTGCTACAGTTTGAGACCACCGGTGTCCATAATTCGATATCTTCGGGTATCCATAGTCTGATACCTTCAAGTATCCACAATTCGAAACCTTCGGGTATCCACAATTTAATACCTTCGATATCTACAATTTGATATCTTCGAATATCCACAGCACCTATTATCCACACCCACAAAAAATGTGCATGCTTAATACAAAAAGGAAACTTAACAGTCATAAATAAGAAATATAACATGACAACATGAATAATTGGTATTGATGAACATTTGTATTATTTGCAATGATGAATTATAATGATGTGCAATTATATTGATAATTTGCATCAATGAGTGTTGAATATTAATATTTGGCTTATAAATGTACATTTTTAGTATATGGATAATATGTTGAAGCTATTTGCATTATATACTTTGCTTAAGTATGTCATCATTGTTTACTTGAATATTAAATATCAATATTTGGTTCATGAATGTGAATTTATTGCATATGAGTTGTGATATTTCTGAATGTGTTTGCTTGGCAGGTGACTGCTGTGAGTGGTCATCCAAACTAAGTGTTTTCCCCACTAAGCTTTCAAGCTTAGAACGAGTGTTAATCTGTGTAGGTTCAAGTCATAGAAGTGAGATACAAGGAACATCTACAGGGCCTAAGGCCAACGGATAGAAAAAAAAAAGTAATTTTGGAAAATGTTTTTAGTTACAAATAATTGCACATGTAATAAAAAAAGAAATTGTATGCTTTCTTTTAGATTACCATGTAAATGTAAAGATGTATTACTACCGTTAAATTATAATGTTAAGCATTGGAGAGTTTTATAATGTGTATATGTATAACATTGAATACAATTGTACATTTATGAATGCATGTATAAGAATTTGGTTGCTATCTGTGTGGATAGTTGTAGGTTCACTTAATTCCATTCAAAGAAGAACATAGAGATAAAACAACAAGAATCTCTTATATGCTAAAGGATTCAACTCATTCCTCTATCCCAAGTAATATTTCTATGCATTAGAGCTCTCACGTTGTCCTCCCTCGTAGTATAATTAAGGCAATAAAGAAACCATCGTAAAATTTCTTGTGGACAAGGGATCTAAACAATACATCAAAGGTAAAATAGACAACCGTATATACCTCTAAAGATGAAGGGGACTGGGGGATTAACTTGATTAAATTTGTAAACGACCGCTCCTGGCTAATAGAATATAAAAGATTCATGTGGACAAGGAATCCCTCTAGTTAAGGTGGATACATACTCATTTCCTTAATGGGGAGAAGTTTTGGAGCTTCCGACCTCAAGTAAGCACATCCTAGACTTTACTTTTAATATTGAAACTAAAAAATATCATGAACCAAAACATAAAATGTATCATTTATAATGGGAATGTTAAATCCTTCTAGTTTAATAATTGGTATAGCCAAGGAACTTTTGTATAACTTCCTTGCTCCCACAATTTTAAGTATATATTGCCAATCAATGCGAAGATCAGGGAAGAAGTGAGAGGAAGAGCCTGGAGTTACCAGTTGATAGGGTTCTCATCTATAATGTCCAATATACCATCATACAACCCCAATACTACAAGATAAGATTTAATCACAGGGACAACTCATAGCTACAGCTTGTTTACAAATAAAACTTGCCTTGGATAATTCAAACTTTCCTCTCTAAGGGTTGAATAGCATAAACTAGGATGGGAACAAAACTACATCACAACAGCTACTTTCATCCTTGGGTTGGTTGTGAAATGAAAATTTCAGACACCAGACAAGATTAGAGGAATTCTAATCAATGACACTTAGTTAAGAAACCATCAAACATTTATTTTTCAATTGCAATTATTTAGCAACAATATAGATGGCGATGCAATGGTATATTTGTACATGCACTAAAAATGATTGAGATTCATAGAATTGAAAACTGAAGCTGGAAAATCAGTTCTGTGGAAGTGACTATTGAAATGAAAGCAGTGAGTGTAGCAGCCACACTGGCGCCATATGGCATTTTGAACAAAATGATTCACCACCAGATGAACCAACATACATTCCCTCCACAGAAACTCAATTCAACCCTTTACATTTTATCTCTTCCAAGGAAATTCCACGCAGTAAATTTATGCAAAAAAAGAAATGAAAGTTGTTTGCTGAATCAATATAGCGGAACTATGGAAGTCAGAGAGCAAGCTGAATATCACCGAGGTCGAGTTGGGCAGCGATCTCTTCGAGTTGCTTCTTCACGCTCATATCAATCAACTTAGACCCTGCGTTCCCATACCTCACAGTGAACCCCGCCACAAGACTCGGGTCAATCACTGTCTTAATCCTCACATTCTTCGCCCCGGTCAGCTTCTGAACTTGTTTCGCTATCTGGGCCAAGTGCTGCGACTCCAATTTCACCACCGAAGTCACTATCGCAAGCTCCGTGTTCGCCAACTTGTTGTACACCATCTCGAACTCTCTCACTATGTCTTTGATTATTTCTACCCTTTTTGACTCCACCAAGATGTTCAAGAAGTTGGCTGTGTGGGGTTGAAGTTCCGAAGATTTCGCGATTTCATCAATTACTTGGCCCTTCTTTTGGATATCGATTGTTGGGTTTACGAAAAAGTCGAAAACTTGGGGTTCAGAGAAGAGCTTTTCGATTTTTTCGACGTCGGCGCAGGTAGCTTGAAGGGTGTTACTGGACTTCGCCACTTCCGCAAGGGCAGCAGCGTAACTGCTGGCGGCCGTGGAGGCCATTTTGGCACCGCTGGCGCCTGCGCCACGAACGGCACGGTGGTTGGAAGCGGAGAGGTTGAAGGAAGGGAAAGAGGCGGAGAAGGAAAGATTGAGAGGTCTTTGAGAAGAAAAGGGTGTCGGGAGTTTTGCAGAAGGTGGGACTTTGGATTGGAGGGAGACGGCTACGCTTCGGAGAGCTGCCATATCTAAAGAGCTTAGGAGGTCTTTGGTGGTTCAAACTTATTAAGGTTGCGAAGAAGAGGTGTGCTAGGTGCTGATATGATTGGTAATGTGGAGATTGGTGTTGGGGAGTGCGGTTGTTATCTTAGAAATGAATCGCAGCCACTAATAGATAAAGCGATAGATAAGGAATTGGATGGTGGACTGCGGGATCGGCATAAACTCCACTTATATTCTAATTGAAGCTGCTCATTTTCTCGTCCAGTCGTCCGTCACGAGTCTCGTTTCTCTAATAATGGAGCCTAAGCCGACTGAAAAGAGGGGGCAAAAAAAGAAAGAATTGTTGCAACTCTGTAACTGTAAGCTCAATATATAAAAACAGTTAAATAGTTTCGTTAAGTTTCTAGCAATGTCAAGAATACCATACGTAATTAGGTTGTAGTTTGATATTATATTGATATTGGTAAATACAGAATACTATTTTAAGCAATTTTTTAAATTTATAAAATAGTACTAAATTTTTTAAAAATTGCAAAATAATTTATTCGTATATTGTACTTTATACTTTATAATTTTACATCAATCTTATCTTCAAATATCATAATAATAAATTTTAAAATAATAAAAATTTATTTATTTTTATTAACATTAATTTTGAAATAATTCACATATAAATAAAAACCAATTAATATGAAAAAAGATTATTTAATCATCATACAAATATAAAATTAAAAATAATACAAAATATTTAAAATATTACAATTTGATCATATATTAAATAATAATTACATCAAAATATCAAGCAAAAAGAATTTTTTTTTTGCAAATATATTATTAGATAAAAGTTTGTCATATACTCAATATATAGAATTGAATTTAAGATGTAACACTAATTATTCAAATTATTTATTAAAATTCAAATTATTTAATTTTGTGACTTAATTTATGGAAGTAAATCATTTGGTTAATTTATATATGTTTAGTCGATATAATTTAAAAAATGAAGAAAAAGAAAAGATATTACCTTAACTTTTGTGTATAAACTTTATTAATCTAATTGATTGGTAACATCAATCATATTTGATCAATTTATGTTGACATGTATGATAATCCTTTACTTTTGGATTAACAAGTTTAACATTTAATATTATCTAATATAGTTTTAAAAAACTCTACTCGTAGGTAGTGTATCTTTGGTACACTTAAACTAGGGATACAAATTTAGAAGATAATTAGCACTCATTTAAAAAAATTTTGGATTAAGTCATTATATATTATTGGCTAAATCATAATTTAAATTTAGAACTTTATCTAATTTTATAATACTAGTTATAGTACTAAACCATATCAATCAAATATTTAAAGTTTCAATTTATTGCAAATATATTTATTCTTTTTTTTGGTGCAAAGGAAAGTTAAAATAACAAAGCAAAGAAAAACAAAAACAAAAACAAAGAGCTAACCGTGTCACCAACAAAAATCATGAGGACTGAGCTTGGGGCAGGCAATTAGAAATGAAATGGCAGCTTGTCATGACTGCTCATTTTGGCTAAAATATCAATCACACTATTACCCTTCCTGAGAATACGATCACAAGACACATCCCACCCCTAGTTGAACATAGCTTGTGCGGATTATAAAAATTAGATATCAAATAAATAAATCTTTTTTCTAGAATGACTTTGTTGTCCTTTTA
>JAOSBL010000003.1:19885155-19901036 GCA_027568915.1 Erythroxylum roraimae | reverse complement strand
TTTAACAACTAAGGTTCCAATTTTTGACAAACTTGTAAGAGAAATTCTATAATCATTGTCTTCTTATTTTTAGTGATCTTTTTCTTCAACAAAGAAAATTGACTTTGAATATTATTCAAATTAAACTAATAAAGATGTGTAACATATGTCTAATATGTATATATGAAGAGGTGGACCAGTTAAGGCGTTAGTCTAAATATTACCTGTTTCATAATCTTTAAATTTTATGAAATACGTATTAAATAAAGTATGTCTATCAACTCAACACTGAATGAAAAAGATAAATTCCATGATGTAAGAGAGAAAAATAAAGGGAGTCGAAGAGATATCAATTGAAAATCATAAAATGAATACATATTCCTAAAAGTGTCAATGTAAAATTGTATAAATTATTAGGCTTTATGACGCCATGAAGACGAGGTTAAAAGTCCAATCCTCCAAGCTGGCGCCCCTAATAAAACAATGAGAAAAAGATGGAAAATATTGGCTTGATTGAAAGATGGTACAATATTTAGTCTTAGGATGTTTATATGTAAACATACATAGTATGACTCAAGATATACAATAAATGATATTTCTTAATTGATTCTACTCAAGCGCAATCATATATTGTAATGCAAATTATATGCAAAAAAAAAAAATTGATACAAGATTAACTTCCACTAAATATCTTAGAGAACGACTTTTCTTGATTATGATTAAGCAAAGAAGACAGTTTCAGTGGCTAAAGGCAAAGCTTATGAGAATTTATTAGATACAAAAAAGGGAGAAAAAGGACATTTTAACTTAGCAAGAGTTGGGGAACGAAAAACAAAAGACTTAAACCAAATCCGATGTATAAGAGATGAAGCAAGACAAGTGCTCATGGAGAAAAATGTCATAAAGAGTAGATGGCAGAGGTACTTTTATAGCCTTTTTAATGAAGGTATAGTGAACAACTTCTCTTTAGGTGACCTCAACAAGTCTGAAAGATTTCGTTACTTGTCTCGGTATAAACAAATCACAAGGGAAGAAATAAAAAAAGCCTTGAGGGAGATGAAGAGTGGAAGGGCAGTAGGATCGGATGAGATACCCATAAAGGTATGGAAGAGATTAGGCATCGTTGTAACAACTATGGAGGCATCAAACTACTTAGTTACACCATGAAGTTGTGGGAAAAGGTAATTGAGAAGAGAGTCAGAAACGCAGCTTTTATATCGACAAACCAATTTGGTTTTATGCCAAGAAGGTTCATGACAGAAGCATTACATCTCCTTAGAAGATTAATGAAATATTACAGGGAAAAATGAGAAATTTGCATATCGTTTTTGTTGATTTAGAGAAGGCGTATAATATGATTCTTAGGAAATCATGTGGAGGTATTTGGAGGTTAAGAGAGTTCTTATGTCCTATATATGTGTGCTTAACGATATGTATGAAGGGGCAATGACAAGAGTAAGGATGATAGGAGGAGATATTGAGAATTTTTCTATTGGCATTGGGCTATACCAAGGCTCCGCATTAAGCCCTTTTCTGTTTGCAGTAGTAATGGATAAGCTTACCAAGCCTATTCAAGAAGATGTGTCTTAGTGTATGTTGCTTGCTAACGATATCGTCTTAGTGGATGAGACAAGAAAGGGGGTAAATGTCAAGCTAGAATGTTGGAGGGAAACATTAGAGTCGAAAGGTTTTTAAATGAGTAGGACTAAGATTGAGTACTTGGAATGCAACTTTTTGGGCCATCAGGTGGTTATTGATGTGGATGTAAAAATTGGATTTGAAGCTATATCACGAGAGGAGTGTTTTAAGTACCTAGGGTCTATCATCTAGAGCAATGGAGAGATCGATGAAGATATAGTCCATTGTATCAGATCAGGATGACTCAAATGTTGAAGTGCATCAGGGGTCTTATCTGACAAGAAGATACTACTTAAGCTTAAAACTAAATTCTATCGAATGACGATTAGGCTAACTAAGTTATATAGGGTAGAGTGTTGGCCCATCGAATAAATACATAATAATAAGCTTTTGGTGATGGAGATAAGAATGCTCCGGTAGATGTGTAACCTTACCAGAAGAGATAAGGTCAAGAATCTTATGGTAAGAGACAAATTAAAGGTTGCTGGTATTAATGACAAATTGAGAGAGATAAAGCTTAGGTAGTACGAACATGTTAAAAGGAGACACCCTGACATTCCAGTGAGACGATACGAGAAAATAATACTTAGAGCTACAAGAGCAAAAAAGGAAGACTTAAAAAGAATTTGGGGGAGGGGGGAGGATCAAGAATGATATGACATGGTTGGATCTTATTAAGGACTTGACCTGTAATAGGAAACTTTGGTATACTAAGGTATGGGTAAAAATTATCTCTTAAAGAGAGCATTCACAGTCTTGTATGTTATATGAATTTGTGTACTGTGATTCTATTGTGTAGTATTTACCGCCTAGGTAGTTTAGCTTAGTTAGTTTCTTATTTAGCGTAATTAATGTGTTGACAGACACGTTCGAAGTTACCCATATACAGGTCTTGTTTCCTTTTGGCCTGGTTGGAGTTTACTCTTGTACATGTCTTTTCTGGTATGTTTTCTTATCCTACCATGTATTGTTAATCTTTGAAATGTTATGTATAGACGTTATTTTCATATTGTCTTAACCTGTTTGTATTATTAATGTTACTATTATTCCTCTTTATTACGGATGTTATTTTCACTTCAATTCGTCTTCTTCTTTTATCTCTTTTCTGTGCATCTTTTTTTATATTTATAGGAACGAATACTGTAACTCCACTTGATTCTAGACTCCGGAGTGTTCACGAGATAGGAATAACCCTCGAGGTTGATTTGCGATTTTGACAGGGCTATCATTGGGATTTCTAATATATATTCAAAAAATCTTATTCTTAAATTTTGTCTAATTGCTCAATCTTTATTTCTCTAGTTGTCAGCCGTTCGCTAGCTGTTGTGTCTTCCGACTTGACTTTTCAAGATCAAGTTTTTAAGAAAAAATTTTGCATTTGAGGAGCTCCTCGCCTCCGTCAATGGTTAAGAGTGTACTAATTTTCTATTACATGCTTTTGTAATAGTAGGTTAACGACTTTTCCAATATTATTCAACACTCATGAAAGATAAAATATTTTAAAAAAAGAGAAGGCAATTCACGGTATTAATTGATGAGTCGATAGGTGTCGTTCACGCGCTTATAAATGTTTGAAGATGCA
Source organism: Erythroxylum roraimae (assembly GCA_027568915.1). NCBI lineage: Eukaryota > Viridiplantae > Streptophyta > Magnoliopsida > Malpighiales > Erythroxylaceae > Erythroxylum > Erythroxylum roraimae. The sequence goes on along the minus strand of JAOSBL010000003.1, from coordinate 19,897,837 downwards.
ATAGCCTGTTTACTCACAATGATAAAATCCCAACAAAATAAATAAATAAAAGAATATTATTTGCGTAATTGAAGGATTAGAAAACAAAAAGTGTAAGCAGCGGATTTGTTTGTCCGTCTAATTTAAATTATGCTTGTATTTTTATTCCAATTAAAAATATAGAAAATCAAAAAAATTTGATCTGATCGATGGACCGGTGCGGTAGAATTTAATTTTAGGTAATTATTACCATTTAACAAGGTAAGACTAAATAGAGTGGACCCTACTTAAATCTTTTTCTTCGTTTTGTTTTAAAATTCAACACCCTCATCTTCACTTCTTCTTCTTTGTTCTTCTGTCTGCTGACTCTTTTTGAGTATCTCCGTAAATTCAGAGACAAAAGGACTCCAACTTGGTTCTTTCCTTTCTCTGGTCTCGGCAAATTTCAATCCCAAGAAAGATACTTTAATGTCTTCCTTTTTTTGCTATATTTGAGTTCCAACGTATGATTCGAATAACCCCTAATCCTTGTCTTGTTCTTTTGGATTGCTTTCACAGTAAGTCACAGCCATTCTTTGGTTATGTTTGATTCTTATTGCAGTGTTTTGTCCTTTGTTTAAGCTATACAAAGATGGAAACTTCTTTTTGGGTCTCATAACTGGGGTAATTGTATATGATTACTGGCCATTTTCTGGGGCTGTGGGATTTGGTTTCGAAGAGCTGATGCAACTCGTCTATAAAATTTAAATATTTTTCTTCATGGCTTTCCCTTTTCTATTGTGTTTGTCTAACTAGAATTGACAGATTCAGGATTGGGGTATTATCTTCTTCTTTCTTTCTTTTTTTCCTTGTTGCGTTATTATTTTTGTTTTGCTTAGTTTAGTTTGCTTTGATTGCTACCTGAATCAATAGGTATTGATCTTGATTGCTCTAACTTCAGTTTTGGAGTTAATGAGAACCGGTTATGAAACTTGCCTTTTTTTTTTCTCTTCTTCTAAATATATTTTGTGTTGATCTTTGTACCTTTCTGTTTTATTTTGACCTTAGTTGTTAATGGGATCCCCTCTGTCTATGAGATCAGTTGTTATCTTTTCTTTTTCAAGTACCTGGGGAGTTTCTTTGTTTTCCCGGAGAAAACGATGCGCTTATTCTGGCTTTTAACTTTTCCACACTTCCTACGTTTTTATTTAGATCTGTTGTATCTCAGTATTAAAAAATTCAAGTTTAATGCAGTGATCTATGATCGTAATTCCTCTTTAGGTGGGATTCAGCTATAGGTAAGTAATTGCTTTTTGCTTTCTATGAATCATCACTAGACTTCACAAACAGGGGGAAAGTTGTACAATTTGTTTCTTGTACTACTTTTTACCTTTAAGTTTAATTTGTTGAAACTCTGTGTGTAGAAGTATGAGTTTGAGTTAGTTTTTAAATCAAAGCAGATGTATGTTCAAGTATTTATACATGATCTAAGTCTGAATAAGCATCATTTTTTTTTGTTTTGTTTTTGCATCTTAACTTATGCATGGGAAGTTACTAGTTGTCGAACAAAATTAGTTATGTGCTAATGAGGATTTGTGATCCATTTTGCTTAAACCAGACAGGTGATTTAGGTTGTTTACCTAAGCTGTCATAAGCACTATCTTTGCCCTTGATGTGTAGCATGTGTCACCACTGTGGCGCAGAGCCTCTAAAGCACAAAGATGAATCAAAGGAGGAGGAGAATGAAAGTTCATTAAGATTAAATGACCAAGGACCTATTTGGTCTTGTAAAATTTGTCAGGAGAGGAACAAACAAGAATCTAAAAAACAAGGTGATTTTAGTCTTTCTGCATCACCAATGATCAGTCCAACAACTTCGTTATCAAGCAGTGATCGCTCTGAATCAAGCTGCAGTGAGTTTGTGCCTTTTGCTTTTTTATGTGTGACTTTTCCTAATAACTGGAAAAGCAGCTTATAATGTGTAGGTGTTCTTATGAGTTCATGTATTATTTGCACTTTCAGGTGATCTGTCAGTTGTTGTAAACTCATACAAACGGTATTTGTTGTACCTTGGATTATTGCTCTGGTAGATGTTCCTCTTGATATGAAATTGCTTATTGTATTAAATATGTATTCTTATATATTTTTCCAGGAGTAATTCAGAAGAATGTAAACTGGAGTGTGCCCATTCTAAACCAAACTACGGGTTGAATGGGCACTTCCGCCAATCAAGCTCAGATAGTCTTTTAAGTGATGTAGTTAGAATGCCCGGAAACAACTTAGAGGAAATAAATATTGGAAGTTATGGTGATACTGTGAGGGATGTAGAAATATCACAAACTGCCAACAATGAGGAAACTGAAAATCACTGCTCTGAAAATACTGTTGGATTAAATGAACTAAATGAAATTTCTTGTTCTGCTGGTAATGAAAATGAAGATTGGTTATGGGACCCCCCCGAACCAGAAGACCCCAATGATGACATGGAGGGTAGTGTTGGCTGTAATGACGATGATGATGATTATGGTGATGGCATCAAATGGGGCAAGCCAGGTTCTTTAAGTTGCTATGGAGATGAAGGAAGTGGGAGTAACCGGTTTAGAGTAAAAAAAGAAAAGGCAATGCAAGAGGTGGTAAATGGTAAATTCAAGGCCATTGTTAATCAACTTCTTAAAACTGAAGGTGTAGCCTCTTTGTTGAATGATGGTGAAAATTGGGTGGATATAGTGACCTCTTTATCTTGGCAAGCTGCTTCATTTTTGAAGCCTGATGCAATTAACGGGAAGGCAATGGATCCTGATGGTTATGTGAAAGTGAAGTGCATTGCGACTGGTTCTCGCAATGAGAGGTTAGTTTCTTATCAAGGGATATACTTATGTCTATTTTGGTCTATCATCTTCATTTAATAATTTCCTTTTAGATATTTCTATGAGAATGGCATCTTACCATAAATGATTAAAGAAAGCTCCATACTTCATTCCTTATGTATTACATTTTCTGTATGTGTGTGTGCTCATGGATGAGCATCTATGCAACTTATTATGTTTCTATCTGTTAGAATATATTGTCTTTTCAATTGTTTTCTCACCCAGCAGTTGCAATTTTAGTTTCATATCAAACAAGCACATACCATTCTTAAATCTTTAGCTTATATATTTCTTTTTGTATTAAACTAGCTCAACATGGATCACCTAAATAAGTCATCAAGTGATTTTGTTTACACTTTTATTTATATTGTTTTCCTGATGAATACAGATTTACTTTTTTGGGTGCTCCATTTTTGCAGTCAATTGGTGAAAGGCTTGGTCTTCAAAAAACATGCTGCTCATAAGCACATGCCCACTAAGTACAAGAATCCTAGATTGTTGCTTATTCAAGGTGTTCTTGGTCACTCAAGTGTGTTTTCTTCTCTGAACAAGATGGATCAGGTAGTTTAATCCTGCCTTTCATCTGCTTAATCTTGTCAGGAAATTTCAAGATTCTGATCATAGCTTCCCTTACAGGAAAAGAATAATTTGAAGACTATTGTTGAGATGATAGACATGTGCCATCCAAATGTGGTTTTGGTAGAGAAGTCTGTCTCGCGCGATGTACAAGAGTCTATTCTTGCAAAAGGAATGACATTGGTGTACGATATGAAGCTGCATCGGCTAGAAAGAGTTGCTTGCTGCACGGGATCACCAATTTTAACATCTGATGGATTGTTGAGTCAAAAGTTGAAGCAATGCGATTCCTTCTATATTGAAAAATTTGTTGAAGAACATGCTGGGTTAGGTGAAGGTGGAAAGAAGCCTAGTAAAACTTTGATGTTCATTGAGGGCTGTCCTACACGTCTGGGTTGTACAGTGAGTGCACATCTCTTTCTTTGCCTCCCTTGGGCAAATCACTTGACCACAAGCTTTAATTTTTGGGTGGGATGAAGAGAGAGAGTGGTGCAACACTATTTACATTACTGTTCACATGAATAGTGATATTATCCTAGTTTGTTGGGTCTTAAGATTTAATAATAAAGAATGCTTATAGAGTAGGATTTGATTATATTTTGGAGATCTTACTTGGAATCCTTTTACTACTAGGATTTGAAGGAATCCTTTTACTACTAGGATTTGGGTTCCAAGCTTTTTTTTATTTATATATATGCATTAAGCTCTTCAACAAATCAAGGCCGATTTGTCTGGGAATTTTGAATTCTCAAACTAGGTTAGATGCTTTCTTTTATGAGTGATTCTAAGATCCTAGGAGGAGTCGTTCTTATTTACTTAATCCTAGAAGTGATTCTTAGAACCACCCATCGTTTTGTTTTCTTTATCAAAAGCCCCAACAGTCTGACTCTGAATTTCCAACAACTCAAACCTGAAATTTCAGCAACCTTTACTGAAATCTCAGACATGAAATTTGAATTCCAGCAATTTAACAAAATGTCCAACGGTGCAGATTTTCAATTTTTTTGAGCTGTGGCTAGTTGATATATCTGTTTGTCCTACATCAAGCCCTCTTCTTTTTTAAAGGTTTTGGCTAGTTTTTATCTAGTGGATGATGAATGTAGATGCACATTGGAAGATAGTGGATAAACATTTTCAGATGCGCATGGTCTTTATGAAAGAAGTTGTTTGTCCCCTCTCCCCCAACTCAGCCCCTCTCTCTGCATCTCCTTAAGTGGATCTACATTGTGGTCTTGCAGATTTTGTTGAAAGGAAGCCACAGTGAGGAACTGAAGAGGATTAAATCTGTGGTGCGGATTGCAGTTATTGTGGCCTATCACTTAATTCTTGAAACTTCATACCTTGTCCATCAGAAAGCAATGTTTTCTACCATTCTTTTAGATGGATCGCTTGACATGTTCTGGAGAGATAAAGAATCATCTGCTTTAGTAGCCAATTCTAATATTCCTGGTGTTGGAGAGTCTCTTCCTGAAACTGAACCTTCTGCCATTGACATCCCTATTAATAGTGGCAAGGACGAAGATGGTTCTGTTAATTTTAACATGGGTTTGGAAGATAATGCAGCATTATCTTATATGACTTACAATCCCGCCTTTTTTTCTGGATTTTCTTCTCTTTCAGCGTCTCTGAAGAAAGTTATAGGAGAGAATTTCCCCCTTACGTCAGCCCCATATCAGTCCCTGTCTAATTACTTTGGCTTCAGTAAAAGGGCTACTGATTCCCAAATCACAGAAGATGTTGCAGTTTCAAAGACAGAAGATTCTGACTCTTTCAACTTTGAAGCCAAATGCAGTTTTGAGCAAGGGAAATCACTTAATGATGGGCAGCATCAGTCTCCAACATCTTGCTTTCAAGGCCCTTTGGACCTTGGAATGGATATTGACAATAAAGAAGTCCAAATTACAGAAAAGGATGATGCCAGTGCAGTTTTTGATTCTCAGAGTATTTTGGTCTTAATGTCTAGCAGGAATGCCTTCCGAGGGACTATATGTGAGCAAAGTCACTTCTCTCACATCATGTTCTATCGGAATTTTGATGTTAATCTGGGAAAGTTTCTTCGAGATAATTTGCTTAATCAGGTTACTTGATCTCCTCTGATTATGGACCCTTTTACTTTAAATTGTTTCTTAATATGTGATACTGGACTTGCATATTATTTGCACCCATATATGGTGTTAAATTTTCATGTATCCTTGATTCGACAGTTGAAGATTAATTAATTATTGTGGGGTGAGATGTATGCTTGCAGTTCCTTAACATAATCGCCTTCATTTCCATGAAATAGAAGGATGTGATCAGTTCCTTAATTTTGCTTTCTTCTTTAAATTGTTAACTTGTATATCTTCGAAGGTTGACTGATAAAAACTGCTATGTTTTGCAGAGAGGTCAGTGCAGTACTTGTGGTGAACGGCCAGAAGCTCACTTTTACTATTATGCACATCATAATAAGCAGCTGACAATACGGGTTAAACGTCTTCAGAAGTCTTTGCCTGGAGAAGCAGAAGGAAAGCTTTGGATGTGGAGTTGCTGTAGTAAATGTAAACATGAGAATGGAGCCCCAAAATCTACAAAGAGAGTTCTCATTTCCAGTGCTGCATGCTGTTTGTCTTTCGGAAAGTTCTTGGAACTGAGTTTTTCTCATCGCCCTTCATTTGATAGACTATCAAGTTGTGGACATTTACTGGCGAGAGACTTTATCTACTATTTTGGGTATGGAACAAGGCTATAGTTAATTTCTTGGTACAAGTTAAATTCATAATCTTATTGCAACCAAAGATAAATTCAACAAGATAGAAAAGTAGGAAAAAGTAAAATACTCACTATGCTCAAGACCGGGTCTTTAATGTCTCAGAAGAGGGTTTCACTGGCAAAAATGGGTCAGTGATTATAGCATAATTGCCAACTTGAGGAGAGGATTGGTTCTTTCTTGAGAATTGGGTAGAATGCTATTCTTATGCAGTAAAATACTTGTATATTGGAACTTTGCATTTGTACAAAGTTAATTCTTTCCTGCATCTCTTCTATTTTTATGTTTGTTATACTGGTTTGTGGAGTTACTTGTACCCTCTGGTCCTAATGGCAAATATTTTAATTGTTTTCAGATTGGGCCCAATGGTAGCAATGTTCAGATACTCTCCAGTTACTACATATTCTGTGTCTATGCCACCTGGGAAGCTTGAGTTCGACCATTCAATTAGACACAAAACTCTCATGGAAGATTATGATGCTGTATGTCTCTTTGATCTTACACATTTTTTTTCACATCTTCAGAGAAGATGGAATTTTTCTTTAGGCTGTGGTTGATTTTTTCCTCTGCTTTATATTTTTTCGGATACTTGAGATTAATGGTTACACTTTTTTCTTGAAGGTGCACAAGAAAGGTTCTTCAATTTTCCAGGGGATTGCAGAAGCCCTTAAGAATTTAAGATCTCAATTTTGTGGCTCAATTCTGAACCTTCGAGGTTCAATGAAAAAATTTGCTGATATTGAGGAAATGTTAAATCAGGAACACTCAGAGTTTGAGGTTTGTTTTCTTTGTTAGTCACCGATGTTTCCTTAGCGTGTTGACTGCATATCAGTACATATGGAGAGGGCAATTAAGGTGGACTGAATGAAAAGAGATATGAAAGTTTATGCACTCTGGAATCTAGTACTTATCTTGTTCATGATTTCTTGCATTAGTAATCCAGAAAAATATTGATTAAGCTGATAAGGAGATAAAAGAATTTTAGGGAAAGTGGGATTTTCTTTATTTTGTTGGATTGGGGTTTTTGTTTTTTGTTTTTTACCTCTGTCATATGAGGAACTTACTTTCCTGCATACATTGATGATGTCATGCAATGTTTTGTTTCACCCATTCTTGGTATCTATATTTTATTGTCTTCTACCTTTGTGTTCCACGCCAGATGCAACAAGTAATTCTTCTCATTTTGTCTTTCTTTGGCTTGGAAAACCAGGTAAGTATTCACAAAATTGTTGCGAAGAACGGGAACACAGACGAAGCTGAATATAAGTTTCTTAGACTTAATTGGTTATTGTGGGAGCTGCTTCTTGAATCATTCGTCTGGGAACAGCGGCTAGGTTCACTTATGTCACCTGATCCTTCTGTTGTGGGAACTATTTCCACTGTGAAAACTGTTCCAGACCGGTTTAAGTCAAAGTTGAACAGCGCTGGTGATGGAAGAAATGGGGGGAACGAAACTATGTACAGAATTGGTAAAGCTTCTCATAGTATTGATGACTTAAAAGGTGCTATACATGCATATTCTGACGTAAATGAATTGTCAAAGAAAGGAATTATGGTTGATGCTTCTCTCAAAGAGTCTTTGATGCAAGATATTCCTTATGCTTTATCTTCTGTGGATCCTGACAGTTCTGCTCATCATCACAGCGGTGATAGTATGTATCTAGCAGGGAACATTGATCAGTCTGGTTATGCACAAGTTGAGAGATCAATTCCAATCTCTACAGACAGCACCAATTGTGATTCTATTGTTGTTTTGGAGGGATCTAAAAGTACATCTCCACTCTCTTCAGTGTCGAGCTTAGAAAACACAGAAGGATGGTTCTGGATGCCATTTTCAGAAATTCGACAGATGTATATGAAGGATCTTCAGAGAGGTTTCAATCCCAAATTTCAGTCGACCAGTAGCTATATATCTGATGCCTATCAATTGATTAGTGAGGAAGGCTCTAGGCTGCACATCCCATTAGGCATTGATGATTATATTGTTAGGGATTATGATGGCGAGCTCTCCAGTATAATTGCATGTGCGCTAGCATTTTTAAATGATCTTCCAATTTTGACAGAAACTTCCAATGAGGATAGTAGGAGAGGTGGCATGCCAACAAAGTCAGTTGAGGGTGCGCATATTTTGACTGGAGTCCCTACTGTTATTTCACCACAATGGTCTTCCACTGGTTCTCCTGATTCAGACTCAGTCCACCCTAATGTAAGCATATCTTCAGAAGAGTCACACTTGTCCAGCTTTGATGGGTTAAATCTATTGGAATCTCTGCTTTCACCAGAAAATCTCAGCCCTGAGGTCTGTCTTGGGGTTGCAAGATCACTTGGAAAGAGTAAATACTCGGTAATTTGTCTTTATGCCAAAAAGTTCTGGGACTTACGAAATCGATGCTGCCCATCTGAGTTTGATTATATTGCTTCTCTTAGTCGCTGTAAGAATTGGGATGCTAAAGGTGGAAAGAGCAAATCCTTTTTTTCCAAGACATTGGATGAAAGATTCATTATAAAGGAAATTAAGAAGACAGAGTTTGAATCTTTTGTGAAGTTTGCTCCACATTACTTCAAGTACATGAATGAATCATTTGAGTTGGGAAACCAAACTTGTCTTGCCAAAGTTCTTGGAATTTATCAGGTATGATATTTTGGTTATGCAAATTTACTGATCTAATGACCCTGTGATCAATTCTAAATGTATCATGCTATAATTCTGTAGGTAATCATTAGACATACAAAAAGTGGGAAAGAAATCAAGCATGATTTGATGGTTATGGAGAATCTCACATTTGGAAGAAACATTACTCGGCAATATGATCTCAAGGGTGCCCTACACGCACGATATAATTCAGCTGGTGATTCTGGTGATGTTCTTCTTGATCAGAACTTTGTCAATGACATGAATTCTTCTCCACTCTATGTTAGTAATCAATCAAAGCGGTTCTTGGAACGTGCTGTTTGGAATGATACAACTTTCCTTAATGTGAGTTTCTTCTCAATTCTTTCTAGCGAAAGACTAAACTATTCCAATTACTATGGAACTTTAACTCTCTCCATATTGCATTTTGGCATTTTGGCATTAGTGTGCCCTTAATTTTTACTTCTCTTTGGCTTGAAGTTTAAAATTTTGATTTTGCTTGCAGTTTCAGAAAATGCTTCTCGTGTTAATTTTGAAGTTGCCAAATCAAGCGTTTGAACTGACTCATTTGTTGGTTTCTCTGTAGTCAATCAATGTGATGGATTATTCTTTGCTTGTTGGGGTCGATGTGCAACGAAGAGAGCTTGTATGTGGAATTATTGATTATCTTCGGCAGTATACCTGGGACAAACAACTGGAAACATGGGTTAAGTCTTCTCTTGTTGTCCCCAAGAATACTTTACCCACTGTCATTTCTCCAAAAGAGTACAAAAAAAGGTTCAGAAAGTTTATGGCTACGCACTTCTTAAGCGTGCCGGATAGTTGGTGTTCGAAGAAATCCTCCGACACTTGCGAATTTTGTGGCATCAGTGATGATGATTCTTCTGATTCAAAGTCCCAAAAGCAGGAAGGGTCCAATGCAGTTTTGCCTGAATGAGTCGTCATTTTTTTTTTCCCCCACATCTGTAGTCCCTTCTATTTTTCAGCCAGTTATATTCTACTGAGTATATAGACTAGTAATGACAGTAATATAGTATCCCCATTACTTGGCAATTTTTAGCAAGTTTATGGGAGAATAGGTCTGCCATATCCAAGCCTTAAAGTAATGTGGCTTTTGTAATGCGTTATCGAGGTTAAGTGTAGTCCTAACGATGGTTAAAAGGTAATGAACCAGAGCCTCTTGTTCATAAATTTCATGTTAAATGTGCATGCCGTTTTGACAGTTCGATCAACTACTTGCTCTCTGCTTCTGTGCTGGTTCGGTTTGCAAAGCCCAGTATTGACGTAGTAGGGTGCATGTTGACAACAAAATAAGGGAATAAGAATTTCAGATCAGACAATGAGTTTTAATGTCTGCCACGAAAGATGTATTACTCCTTGTTTAGATTAAGACATACGACCACCAACTTATTCACTTTATCTATAAAACAGCGATCACAACCTTCTGCATAGAGGATGGATTTCCTCTTTTTGAAAAATTGTAATTTAAAATTATTAGTCAAAATTACAAGGCACTTAATTTTGGTAATGCTTCGAGTTTGATAGGCTGCGTCATTTTCGTTGTGTAAGATCTGTTAAGAAAACTGTTTAGAGAATTGTTAGTGTAATCGCTTTGACACAAGTTATTAAGAAATATTTTAGAAATGATGTTTTGCAAGTGTTTTATACTATTAAGAGCCACATGATTAGCATAAATAGGAGATCAATTACATCAAAGTTTGGATTAATTAGCCTAAATAGGTTTTTTTTGAAAAATTAAATAAATCTTGCATTACTAGGCATTAGGAGCCTTTCAAGGTTTAACAATTACACTTAGAAATAAACTAATACCGATACCTCGATTTATTAGGGGTTTGGTTCTGAGTGAAATTCAGATCATTATGCTATTTGTTTCGATTCCAACCTTTTACATGTTAGGGGTAGGGATGACATTTAGGCTTGGGATTAGACCAAAACTGAAATTTTGTCGGGACTCATTCGAGCCGAGATTTGATAGAATTTAAAACTTAAACAAAAATTTTCTCTTTAGAAGCAAAACGACGTTGCTTTGCACGTTGTTTAGTTTAGGATAATCTTTTTCCTAACTCTTTTTCTCCTACCTTCAGACTTTAGTCTCTCTTAGACCAGTTTGTTGCCCCTTCTTCATGTTGTCCCTTTGGCCTCTACCCACCCCTTTGCACTCTTTGTTACGCCAGCCTGTCGACCCACATCCTTACTGTCATCTTTTTTTTGTCACCCACCTGTTAAGTTAAAGTTCCTTCACCATATTCTAGTTTTGAATCTTTTAATTGACGATTGAATTTGTGAAATACTAGAATTTCTGAGATTGTTATCGTTTAGGGGGTATTTTCTCAAACTTACATAGGCATGTGTGTGGCCGTGTAAGTAAAGTTTGAGAAGTTACGGGGTCATATACACATTCACGTACTTGATTGTGTAAGTATGATTAAGTGACATACAAAGTCACATATATGTTTATGTATGTGGCCGTGTAAGTATGCAAAAAAACTTTATAATGACTTATACAGTTAGATACATGCTTATATATATGATCGTGTAAGTTCGCTAAAATGCATACAAGCCCATATGTTATATGACATGATCTTAATGACTTACACGGTCACATACACAAGTGTATATGTAACTGTGTAAGCCACTGATAAACTTTTAACCTATGATTATGATTTATATTCTCCTATTCTCTCCTATATTTAAGAATTATCAATTATGATTACGAATAACATATATAGTTATATATTGGTTTGTTTCAAATGGATGAGCATATTCCTTTAGTGGAGAGTTGTAATTTGATACCAATGACAAAAGTGAAAACTTCTAATCCCATGTCAAGTGAAGACAGAAGTCTAGGTCAATTAAAAACTGAAGCTTAGAATCACTTCAATAAGAATAGATCAATGGATGCAATAGAAAAAGGCAAATGTAAGTATTGTCAAAAGATGTTGGTCGGAAGTTCAAAAGGTATAATCTCCTATTTAAAGAGACATGTGAAATCCTGTAATAGAAAGAAGATCATATTAGTAGGTCAAACATTTTTGACCCTTAACCTTGTGAGATGGAAAAATGAAATGATTGAAACATCTTATGACAATAACAGATCAAAATTTTTGATTGCTTTATGGTAAATGGTAATGAACATCCACTACCTATAGTTGAGACCAAAAGATTAGGATGTTTTGCAAATAAGAATATATTAAGGATAATATGAAGATATACGAGAATAAGAAGAAAGAAATTTTAAAAACATTGATGAGTATTAAAAGACAGATTGCCATTACAACAAATATATAGACAGTCAATAACCAAAAGAAGGGTTATATGGCTATGATGACACATTATGTTGACAATGACTAGACTCTACACAATGAATTTTTGAAGTAATTTATATTCTTAAATATTGTTATCATTTACTTTTTGATTATGTTATGAATGATGTTGGTCATATTTATACATGGTAGGTTCATTTATGTATCGACACCATATATAAGAAAAAGTTTGGCAACTATATTGGGAGATTGTTTGATAGATTTTAATATCAACACCAAATTGTCTACTATAATAGTCGATAATTGTAGCATGAATGACGCTATGTTAAAAAGTTGAAGAATAAGATACGAGTTAGGCGCTTACTCATTAGTGGAAGGTTATTTTGTATTCGTTGTTTTGTGCATATTCCGAATTTGATTATAAAGGATGGGTTAGAGATGATAAAGGAATCAATTGATTTAATTCATAATAGTGTAATATACTATAGTGCAACACCTAAAAGAGTTTGAACTTCATTCTTAATCTTTGCAGTAGCGGTTAGTTAGACTTCAATTAGTATGTTGGCCTAGGGGTAAGTTACGGAAGAAAATCAATGATTAATCCTTAAGTTGTTACAGA
>JAOSBL010000003.1:19753874-19765402 GCA_027568915.1 Erythroxylum roraimae | reverse complement strand
TGTGTGATTCACTTCAAGGACCTCCATGCAAATAAGCAATATGTAAGGGGAAAGAGGATCCCCTTGCCTAAGTCATTTTTTTCCTTTAAAAGTCTCTGTAGTGCATCCATTAATCAGAATTCCATCTAAGGCAGTTGAGAAACATTCCTGAATCCATTTGATAAATTTGTAAGGAAAATTCATAGCTTCCATAGTCTATAGCAAGAAGCTGCAATTAACACTATCGAAAGCTTTTTGTAGGTCAACTTTAATAGTGCAATTTTGAGGGCTTCTTTTCTGAGTGTACCCTTTCAAAAGTTACTGTAATAGAAGAATATTATCCTCAATATGTTTTCTTCTCATAAAAGCTCATTGGTTCTCACTTATGAATAAGCGAAGAACTTCATCCTATTTGCCAATATCTTAACTATGATCTTATAGAGAAAATTTGTGTAAGATATAGGTATGAAATCTTTCCAAGTGATCGAGTTAGAGCTCTTAGGGATTAAACATAGAAAGGTCAGGTCTTATTAATCTCTTTTAGTAAAACCTACTTTGGAAAAACTCCTTGACTGCTGCCTTTACAAGACTCCCAATGTTTCCCCAAGTTTTTTGGAAGAAAAACACATTCAATCCATTAGGGCTCGGAGCCTTGGATTCACTCATGTTGAAAACCACCTTCTCTATTTACTAATCCGTGACAGGGCTGATTAGCACAGAGGACTGCTATTCAGGAATTCTGGCTGTAACGTATTGCCTAAGGTTCACTCCATTGCTAGTAGAGCAACTTTCTGTGCGTAATAGTTTCTGGAAGTAAATCCTAGCTTCCTTAGCAATTTCAGCCTATCCAAATATAGTTTCCCCAGTTTCAAATTTTATCGAAGTAATTCTGTTGACATTTTTCCTGGTTGTCACTGAGTTAAAGAAAAATTTAGTACATCTATCCCTGTCCTTAATCCAATTAATTTTGGCCCTCTGCTTCAATAAAGAACATTGATTATCCACCATTTGCAAATAAGACTTCAGAGCTTCCTTTTTAGTTGTAGCTAAATTGCTATTAGTTAGGCTATTTGCCAAGGATTTCTAGATTATTGATAACTTGCTTCTTCCTTCCTCGACCTCCTTTGTGGAATTCTGCCCTCTCCTTAAATTTAGCAAATTTAATTCCTGTTTGATATCCTTAAGCTTTTGCAGACACATAAATTGCTTAGTGCTATAGTTCTCATGCTCCAATCCTTCAGTAATAGCTTCTTGAAACCTACCTCCACATTAACTAGAAAATTATTAAATATGAAAGGGTGGTGGATTCTAATCATTTTAAACAAGTTATGCACCTTGATAGGGGTATGATAAGAAATTCCTGGGTCTAGGAAGTTGGCTAAACTCTTTGAGAATGTAGTTAACTAGTCTACATTCACCATTGCTCTGTCTAACTTTTTCCGAAAGAACCAATTAGAACATTGTTTGTTTGACCAAGTGAATTTATGACCTTCAGATTTTAAATATGTTAATTCCACATCCTGCATGCAATCAAACATATCCGTAATGTAATTAAGTAGATTGCAGTTGCCTTCTGCCTTTGTTTTGTATAAAGTAGCATTAAAATCCCCACTAACTATCCAAGAACCCCTAATTGAGGCTTCGAGTCTTCGAAGGGAGTTCCATAATTCATTTCTTTGAAAACCTGTATTAAATCTGTAGACAAATGTAGCAAGAGCATAATTGTTTTCCATTTTGAATTTAAGCCTCGTGTGAATGAATTGTTTATTGGTTTCCAGTACTTCCACTTCCAAGAAGTCTCCATTGTAAACAATAATAATCCTTCCATATGCATGACATTGGTGATTAGTGATACATTGCCATTTGCTTCCCAAGCAACCTAACTTATTCAGATTAGATTCCCTAATTTTTGTTTCCAACAAACAAAATAACAAAGGTTTTTCCTTTAGAACAAAATCCCTTACCGCATTAAGCTTAGAAGGGTTATTTATTCCTCTTACATTCCATACTATCAGGGTCATATAAGATTGCTTTTCCCTTTGGATCCTTTCTTATTGCTCCTATTATTTTTCCGTGAACTTACTTGCTCAAAATGTTCCTCTTGAGTAACTCCTTTCTGCTATTCTTCCAGCTGTTGGGTATGCTTATTTAATTAGAATTCCTTGTCTCTATGACAAGGATTTGTCTCACCCATTTCCTTTTTACTTTTCTTGGTTGTTCCCTGACATCTTGTGGGAGGTAGTCAAAAGTTAATGTTGAATTCTCACATGTAGATCTGAATCTAAAAGGATTTCCACTAAGGCAGTCTCATCCTTTGTAGTTAATTCATTTGCAGCCTGACCTAATCTATCTTGTCTCACAAGGTTATCTGAATTATATTCGGTTTCCTCTAACTCTTTTTTATCTGCAGTATTTTGCTTCTCTAAACCCGTCACTTGTTTCTCCAAACCTGACCCTTGCTTCTCTAACCCTAACACCTCCCAATAATCTCCTCTAGTGAAAACTTTCCCTGTTGGTTTCCATTCTTTACCTTGTGCTTTTAGGGAAGGCCTCCATTGGTATATGACCAAAACCTTGTCTTCTCTGAGCGAACGCCCATAAACCAATCTTAGGATAGGAATGCTTTCCTTCATTTCCTTAGAGATATAGATACTCACACATAATCGTTTATATCTAATCCGTTTTCTCAAAGTAGTGTTTTCATCCATACAAATTAGTTTTTCCAAATAACTAGCTCGCATACTCAATCCTTTAGTTGTCTAATATTCCAAAGGAATATTATGGATATTAACCCAAAGAGGAATGTTTTTAAATCTAATTTTCTCTGATTCCATACACGGCTGTCAATTATGAAGAAATAAAGTAAGTTGGGAAATGTGCCAATGGCCTTCTTCAATTACCTTTTGAGCTTCCAATTTAGAGGAGAAGGTAAAGATTAGGTTATCTTCCTTCGTTAGCATAACTTCCATTAGCCCTCTACCTTTCCAATTTCTTTGGGTCTAAGCTTGTATAACTAGAAAAGCTGGCCTTTTATCCATAAGAAAACCAATGAGCGCTTCTTCCCATGACCTAGCTCCCTCTTTCAGAATGTCTAGGCTTGGAACTACCAACAGTTTCCCTTCAATCTCTACTAGTGGATAGTAGATCAAGGAAGAATCCAAATTATCTCCTACAACATGTTTCCAAGTCTTTCTAACCCCTTTGTTCTATGGTTGCACACTATCAGATGGAAGTGGAAAAGCATTGGTTGGGGGTTGGGATGGGTTATTTTGGTTTGTGGAGTGAGTTGGGGATGAAGAGGGGGATGAAGGGAGGGTAGAGTTGGAGGAATTGGCTAGCGGTAGGGGTGGGAATTTTGTCTCTATTATAGTCATGAATAATGAAGTCTATGTTTTGTTTGCAGGGAAGACACTGTCATCAAAGACAATGCCAGAAGAAGCTGTGAAGGATGGGTGAAGATGAAAGAAGAAAAAGAAGAAGAAGAAGAAGAAATGGCTAAGGAGATGAAGTTGGATTCAGGAAAACCAGAAACAGAATTATGGGAGTTGTCTATATGGTTCGATAAGGGTAATGGTACTGAATAATTACACTTAAAGAAGAGCTACATTGGAGTTTCTTAGTAGGCCTTATATAAGGGACACATATATAATAAGTTTAAGTATCTTAAGCTATCTATCGTTGATATTTTGTTCTTGATTGCTAACCATATTAGGTAGGATACTTTAGGTATTAGGATTTTTCTCCATACTACTTTCTACCAGGTAGCCACTCCACCTCTTGGTCTTATCACCTATATATCATCCGTTAGAAAATAGAACCTTAGAATTTCCCAACCATATATAGGAGTCTTTTCTTTTAGAGCTATGATTGTAACTTTGTATAAAATCAGTGACTTCTGTCAGGAAATTTGACCACTAATTCTCACCGATTCATACACTTACCTTACTATTTCTTGGAACTCAGCACCTGAGGCATCTGCTACCTATGGATGAAAGGACCTACAATACTCAAGTTATCATAGAACAAAGAAGTTCTTTCTCCATTCCCTATCATACATTTGCTATTTCTTCTAATGGAATCCCTAAGTTTCAGTAACTAACAAAGAAACTAAGAGAACGTATGTTTAATTAACACTTCTTATAAGCTTTTCCCTCTTAAGAAGACTGTATCAGTCCATATGATTTAGATTGAGTCTTTACCTTCCATTATTCTCTATAATTGACTGACCAAAAGAACTTTATTACTTAAGTTGATTAATGTTATTCCTAATCTCTCCTATGCCATATGCACATTTCTTACCAATAGACCTTAGCATTGATCCTCCCATCATTCCCCCTTTCCACTAAAATCCTCTCATCTTTTTTTTCCAATGACTTGATTAAACTTTTACATGTGTAGGCTTTTACTAGGCTGGTGAAGTACAACATTTCTCTAGATCTAACTTTTAAGTAACATAATGGGTGTAAAAGATTAGACAAGATTAGGGATGTTTAACTTATTCTTTGTGGAAAATTTACTCCTTTTCTCAAAAACTAATTCCTTAAAATAAAGGTTTTTGGGCTTCCTAAATAGAAAGTGTGTCCAATTATCTTATGAACACAGTTGGAACATGATGCTGTTTTAGATTATGTTATACTCAATAATTTAAATTCCTTGTCCATAAAATAATATAAGTTTTAAGTATTGGAGGTTGTGTCATATACTGTAATTTGGTAGTCAAGCGATATGGGTTTTGACGTGCTTATTGACAACGCGTTTGAGTGCACTGCAAAATTTACCTAATTATGGACACTAAAAATTTGTAGTTGTGGTGAGTTGAGATCGTATCCACATGGAACATATCAGGTGTAAAAGATTAGGGATGTTTAATTTATGCTTTGGGGAAAATTTACTCCTTTTCTCAAAAACTAATTCCTTAAAATAAAAGTTTTTGGGCTTCCTAAATAGGAAGTGTGTCCAATTATCTTATGAACACAGTTGGAACATGATGGTGTTTTAGATCATGTCATACATAATGATTTAAATTCCTTGTCCAGACAACAATATAAGTTTTAAGTATTGGAGGTTGTGTCATATACTGTAATTTGGTAGTCAAGTGATATAGGTTTTGAAATGCTTATTGACAACGCGCGTCGAGTGCACTGCAAAATTTACCTAATTATACACACTAAAAATTTGTAATTTTGGTGAGTCGGGATTGTATTCACATGGAATATTTGGTTAATTCTTGTAATGAAAATAATAAATACAAAGGAACTAAAAGGGGGGTTTTGAGTTGACGGAATCAAGAAAACAAAATAAAAATTAAACTAATGTAAGCAATTTATCAAAAATAGTCAAAGATGATAAGAGTAATGAATATATGTAAAACCTGGTTCTCGGATCAATTTTGGCCTACAAACAAATAAACATATTTCACTGTTATAATGCTTTCACATCTCTTCTAGAACTATTGATCGTAGACTGACAACAAGCTCTGTTAATCTCGATTTTCTCTTAGGCCATGTTTAATTAAGATACAATCGTTAATTAAATCTAACTACCGAATAACCTAGAATACGCTCTCTAGAGTTAATTGAGCAATAACATTATGAAATTAAAAACAAATCAATATAAGAAACAACCACATAAGCTTGGGTCATGTAACCTAGGTTAGTTTATCTCTGACGATTTGAAACCATTAGTTGCCACAAATGAATTTTAATATAACAATTACGAATTATATTGAATATTCTCGCAATGAATCCAAATACAATGATTACGAATTGTATTAAGGATTCTAGCAATGCGTTCACAATATAAACAAGCTAGCAATAACGATATGCTTAACCGTGCATTTTAGACGTTGATTTCACCTTCTAACGGGTGTCGAAAAGTTAACCTTCCATCTTCTCCATAAATCTCCAATAAGTTGCTTCTGTCACCTCCATTCTTGTTGCAAAATCGAAGAGAAAAATGAAGAAAAACCTAATTTGTCTGCCTATGTTTCTGTCATCAACAAACAGTCCATTTGTAGTGAAAAACCATGTTAAAAATGGGGTAGGTGGTAAGTCATAGCTATGACTTAGGTCTCACAGCCACGACAAATTTGTCATGGCTGTGAGACACATCTTATGACCATGACTTTTGTCATTCATTATTCTTTTGGCATTTTCTTGTTTCATCTCCATTCTAATCCTTCTCCTTCTTGCTCCATGAAGACAATATAGTATGAATCTCGAGAAGATGGCTCAACGAGTATGATTTCGGGTCACTTTAGATATTATGTTTCAAATTGTACCTAAAATCAAATATGAACAAAAGTGTGTGTCATAAGCATTCTAAAGCATTAATCACTAAGTTTCATAGATTAAATGCATCAACAATTAAGCACATATCAAGTTCCCCTGTACTTAAATTTTGACTCTCCTCATGCAAGTCATCAAAATCAAAGTCACAAACCAAAAATACTTACTCATTTACCATATTTCCCAAGAATAGATAATCATAAGCAAAGATGAATAACTTTCGAAAGCCATATCGAGAACTCTTCATTCAACGCTTCTACTGATATTTAATCAACAATCATCGTGTTCAAAAACTAAGATATCTATAGGTAAACTTAGACAAAATGTGTTTAAATAAGATATATTCATGGGTACACTTAAATACTATTCATGATCATGACATTCCACAACTTTGTTTATCATTTCATTTCTCCTCTATTAAAAATCACATGCATAATCGTGAATCAAAGCACTTTTCTAAGATTGTAATGTGGGTAAGGGTAAGATGAGATGTATTTTGGATAATGTAGCATAAAAGCCATCAAGTTAGTGAAGCAAAAGTAACACTCAGTGAAACATCAAGCGCATAAGCTAACATTCATTCAAAACTAGGTACCATCAGCTATAATTAATGCAACATTTTTATTTCACAACTCAAATTCAGCTCTCACACCATAAACCACATGAAGCATAACCAATTGGAAGGAATCACTCGTAAAAATCATTGATAAAAATACATTGAAACTATAATGAGTGATCCTTCCACAAAAACATCTAACTCATATGCAACATACTTAATTCACCCATTCAATACTACTTTAGCAGGAGAAACTAAAAGAACAACTTTTCAAAACAAATGTATTTTGTCCTTGATACTTTTATTCAAACTTTTTTTCATCATCAAAATTTTTTATTTTCTTTTTCTTTTTTTTCAATAAGCAAAATGAAAGAGGCTACATTAACATGAGAATTTCACTAATAAGATATAAAATGTCATCCCAACAATTATATCCACCCCACATATATGCACACCCCCACACTTATACTTTTGTACATCCATAAACTCAACAATCAACAAATACTCCATTAGCTCTAGGGCTTGGATAGGACATTTAGTTAGGGTTAAAGTATATAATGCGTTTAACATAAAAAGAAAGGCTAATAAAGCTCAAGGGGGCTTAATAAAGGGAAATTTCTTATCAAGGGGTAGGCTATTTGAATAATGTAGTTTATAAAAAGAAAGAATGACTATATCATTTCTATGTTAATGCATGTGATAAAAATGTAGTCTTGAACAGAAAATCAAAGCAAAGTCAGGATGTATATGTCATGAAGGTCACACATAAAAAAAAGACTGATATAGATGTGTCAGTCCAATAAGGCTCAAAATCTCACTGGATTTTGTCTACCACTAGTCACCACTCTTATAAAGATAATGCATATTGACCAATCACAAGAGTAAAAGTACATGCAAAAGTTATCACGGATTCTTCTAGTTAATTCACACTCTAATCATGACTATATAATCCTAGAAGTAATAGAAAAAGAGAAATTGTTTGTTTTTTTTGTTTGTTTGTTTTTTAAAACCCCTAAGAAGTCATATAAGCAACAATTAAGCTAAAAAACATGCATAAAAACTAAGATCCCCTCCCCCACACTTAAAAGTTACATTGTCCCCAATGTAACATTAAATGTAAGAAATGGATCATTTAACGAAAATAAGAAATGAGAAATTGTAAACAAATAGAAATAAACTTCCCTTGGGTTACCTCCCAAGTAGCACCTCTGTTTATCATCGTTGGCTCGAATCCATGCTGCTCTCATCAAGTGAAGAAATTTTGATCTCCAGAAATCACGATTTTGGCATTTTCAAGTTGACCTTCATCAGAATAAGGCTTTAGACGATGACCACCTATATGCAATGTCTTCCCTGTTTTAAATTTTTAATCTTTACTGCACCATAAGGAAAAATATTAGTTATCACAAAAGGATAAACCCAATAAAGACGACATTTATGCGGAAACAATTTACATTTAGCACAATAAAGAAGTACGTTTTGACTAATGGTAAAGCTTTTTGATGAGGCATTAAAAGCTTTGGTCTTCTCTTTTGTGGAAATCGCTTCTAGTTTATTTATATGTTTCTGCTGACAATCTTCTTGTACTAAAAGGTCAATCACATTAGTTGAAAAACATAATGGTCATTATGAGAGTATTTATTAACATAAAAAATATTGAAACTAGTAACTTCCCCATCGAATTCCATCATGAAGGTACCCTGACGAACATCTATCTTGGTTTGGGTCGTGTTAAGAAGCGACCTCCCTAATAAGATTGGTATTGGGTTATAGGAAGTTTCATTGCTCATGTCAACCACATAAAAGTCAACAGGAAATATTAGCTCATTTACCTGCACAAGCACAAACTCAATCACCCCATCTGGGTAAGCATTAGAACGATCAACCAATTGTATGGTAACATTAGTTTTTTTAATGGCCCTAAATTAAAAAAAACATACATGGAATGAGGCATAACATTAATCGATGATCCTAAATCTAGTGTGGCTTGAGTTTCAATTTTACCAATTTTACAAGGAATAGTAATCATGCCTGGATCCTTACACTTAGCAGAAACTTCAAAAACAATTTCACTCATCCTAATCCTTTCATTACCTCTTAACTTTCACTTTTTCATACATAATTTCTTAAGGAATTTCACATACCAAGACACTTGCTTGATCGCTTCTAAAAGTGGGATGTTCACCTCAATCTTCCAAAATGCCTCCCAGATCTCTTTATTCTTATCCTCCTTATTTTACTTTGCTCACTTGTTGGGAAAAGATGAAGGATTAGTCTTTTCAACAATTGAGAATTCAGCATTTACCTTTGAGCTTGATGGCATATCCCTTTCTTCTTTGAGCTCCCTTTCAATGTCTTCTTCATTAGACATCCTTTGAGTAATTTTTTTAGGGTCCTCAAGCTTCTTACCACTCCTGAAAGTGATTGCACTAACATTCTTCATATTTGTCTCCAGTTTTGATGACAATTTTCCTCTACTTTATAACTCTAGATGGTCGATCCTCACTGCCATCTGATCCATTTGGCATTTCAAGTTTTGGAAGCTCGATTTTACTTCCTGCTAAAATTGCAGAGTGTTGTTAGCAATGAGCTTAATCAAGTCTTCCAAAGATGTACTTGAATTCGATAGGCATAATATGAATATCCTTAAGCTTATTCTATAGGGATTTTTCTTATAAAGAATATTGAAAGCATATACAAAGTTAATCTACACATTGATTTTCTCCTTTAAGATTTTTATTAAAAGATCGATGATTTAGTTTGTGTTAAATGGTTTGCATAACCTTAATTTTTACAAGATCAAAGGTGATAAATATTGTACCATTGTAACAAAAATGGTAAGTAAAGATGATTAACTGGTTCTTATGCAAGAAATCCAACTTCTTGCAATGCTCCATTTTAATCTTAGTTTCTTAAAAAAAAAAAAGCCCAAGTTTTGATATGTTTCAAGTAGTCATAAATTACTTATTGTTTATTGAGGCTATTAAGACTTCAAACATTCCATAAGATGGTTGATATTAGGAGGGGATAAGGTTTTAGAGCTATTGGACCTTTTTTTTTTTGGTTAAACTTCCTCCTAACAACAACCTTTCCTTAACTTACAAGTTTGAAAGGCATTAGGACTAGATGAAACATGTTCCTATTCATATCATCCTTATTCACATTCTACGATACATTTATAGGTTGGTGTTTTTCTTTTGCCTTTGACTCCTTCGACTGAGTACTAGCATTCTTATCCATTCCTACAACTAATTTTTCTAGGCATTTTGTTAGATTAATATGATTTTGAGTAAGCTCTTTATAAGTTGCTTCTTCTTTACAAGTTGATTAATACTTATTAATTCATAAAAATGACCTCCTAAAATTTCTTACTTTTTGGCATCCATTTTTTTTAACCTTGATGAGATAAATATGGGCTCCATTAATAAGATATTATAACAGAAACTTTAAATAACTTATCACTTTCCCTAAGCCTCGTAAGAGGAATCATGTCTAGTAACTCTTGGTGAGCCTTGACCATCACATATATCCTTGTATAATTCACACATTTCACGCTTACAATAGTCTTATCCATGAAAATAGTTTTTCCAACATAACTATCTAGGTGGCTTATGCCCTTGGTAGACCAATATTCTAAAAGTACCTTAGATATATTAATTCATAAAGAAATTTTCTTTTGTTTCAAACTATCCGTATGGATGCTTGGATTCTACTACTAGAGGAATAAAAATTTGTTATTATAATGCCAAGAATCTACCTCTAAGATTTTTTAAGTACCAGATTTAAAATCAAATTTAAATAAGAAGAGTTTATCTTGATTAATCAACATTACTTTTAAACCTAGGAAGTTCTAGTCTTAGTGATATGTGTTTAATTGTTGATATATTTAATCATTTACACTTAGCGATTAATGATACAAAAATGCTTAAGATACTCACTTTAATTCATGTGTGATATTTTCCGAAGAAATTAAAGTGAGTCAAAAATACCCCATTTGGGATATTTTCCGAAGATCAATACTCGTTTATCTTCATGGAGTGAACAAAGAAAATTAAAAGACGAAAATGGAAGACAAAGGAGAAGAAAATTTTAATTGCAAGTAGCTGAAAAAAAAGAAAAAAAGAAGAATGATTTAAGCTAGTGGACGCAGCAACGCAACGTTTCACGCAGCAGCACAACGTGAAACGCTGCGTTGTTGCTAAACACACAGGGAGGGCCAGCGCACAAGGGATTTTTAAGAGCAGCAAATTTAATTGTGGAATGAACTAGAGGGTGGCAGCAGCAGAGCACGCAGATGGCAGTAGCTTGGTGTGGACGCAAGCGCAGGCTCGAGGAAGCTCTGTCTGTGGCTTGGCTTGGAGATGCTGGAGAGCTGGCGCTGGAGTGGAGAAGGGCAGGCACAGAGAAGAGTAGACAGTGAAGAGAGGGCTTATAACTAAAAACTCCAATACTTATTTGTCAAATCAATGAACAGTAAAATTGTGAGTAGCTTGCGACAGTGAGAAGAAGTTATGGGGTTTTTGGGTAGGGACATTGGATGGGTGCTGAAGCATTTTTTTGTGGGAAAAACTCATGAAGGGCTAGGCATTCTGACGCTGGTTCGGAGGTAACATCGATGCCGACAATCCCGGTTAAGTAATTTTATTATTATTTTGTTGTTTCTTTCTCTCATTAGGAATTGATTGTGTTATCCGATGTTAATTGAT
>JAOSBL010000003.1:19740913-19753774 GCA_027568915.1 Erythroxylum roraimae | reverse complement strand
AAACCCATTGCTAGAATTTCGATATAATCCGTAATTGTTATGTTGAAATTCATATGTAGCGACTAATGATTCGTAATTATTAAGGATAACATGACCTAGGTTAAATGACGCATCGTATGTAGTTATTGCCTTGATTAATCGATTTTCCTAACTCGTAATGCTACTACTTAATTAAATCTAGAGATCATATCTTAGGTTGTTCGGTGGTTAGGTTTAATTAACAATCGTATCTTGATTAAACAAAACCTAAAGGAAAACTCGGGTTAACTATTAATCTACGATTAATAATTGCTAGGAGAGGTTAAAGAACAACAAATTAACAAAATATGCTTAGTCAGGGTGTAGGCCGAGATTGAACTAAAGAATCGGGTCCCTATTAAATTCCCCACTTTTATTATTTTTTTACATGTTTTCTTTAATTTGTTTGGATTAGTTAGTTTCCTTTTATTTTCTTATTCCAAAATCCAAACCTCCATTAAGTGTAAACACTGGTTAATTTCATTTCATAAACTTTATACATACTCTTTGTGGGATCGACCTAGACTCGCCACTGCTACAGTAGTAGTCTAGTTATTTTATTTTGACTAACGATACGACTTGTGGTCAATTAGTGTGCCAAAATGTTCAATAATGGGAAGGATGGACATTTGTCCATGAAGAAACCAAGTAGGGTTAATGCTCCTTCTTTTAGTATGTTCATTCGAGGAGCTACTATGGTTTTTCCTTCCAGGAGCTTTGAAGAATAGTAGTTAAGCTCACCCAAAGGGGGATAAGTCCCCTAATATCTAACACCATGATATCTTAGTGACTGGTTTCAAAGAGAGAGCTTGAGTATTCTACTAAGCATGACTAGTAGGTGGATATTTAAAGTGATAGGAAAGGAACAGGTAGCGAGAATAGGGGAGGAAACTTATGGGTTAAAGAGACTAGGTAAATAAGGGACAAAGGGCTAGACAATAAGGGGAGGAAAGCCTTGAGGATCTAGATTAATATTCTATTTAGGATGGGATTGAGTGTTTTCCATTTACTAAAAGGAGCGAAAAAAAGAAAAGAAAATAAGCTAGGGATAAATATGAAAAATCATTCCTTGATAAGAAATGAAGAAAGAAAGGAAAAGTTCTAGTGCTAAAGGGGTAGGAGGACAACTTGAGTGAGATTAACCTCTAAAGGCAAGTAAACTAGCCCAAGAAATGAAAAACAATGAAAAGGAGGAAAATATAGCATAAGGCAAAGTGATAAGGAAGCAAAAACCAAAATGAATGCAAAGAAAACCTAGAGAAAAGTCAAAGGTTCTCTCTTTAACCATTTTTATAATTTTCTATTACCACTGATATTATTGTTAATTTGTTATGAAACATTTCCTTACTTTTTGTTGCTAACGTATTTGAAAAAGATTGAAATCAAAGAAATTATTCATTCCCTTTTTTTACATTATTTATTTTTTTAATTTCAAATAGAACAAATTTTTAAAAAACAATTTTCATGTTGTTTGTTGAAAAGATTGGAAAAAATGAAATAAAGAACTAAGAAAAATGTCAACTTTAAAGAAACCAAGAATAAAGACATCAATGGAAAATAAGAAATCAAGAAAATCAGAAAGAAAAAAAAACACAATATAGCTAGAAAAATATCAAATCAGTTTCGAAAACTTACCTAGTTAAAAGCCTAAACTTTCACTTTCAGCACTGATAGAAAAAAGGGACGTAAGAAATGTGTTAGGGACATAAGAGAGAAGAAAAGAATACAAAAGTAGGAGAAAAAAAGAGATGTGTTTAGGACGTAAGAAAAGAGAAAATATATAGAGTTTCTACAAAAAAAAAGAAGTTTATAAGAAGAGAGAGTAGAAATGCAAACATGTAAAAACTTGTTGCGAAATATTAGAAAAATATCTTTTTTATGTTTTTATAAAGTTTTTGTGATTTTTTATTTTTAAAAATAAGAAATGATGGCAATATTCAATCCAACATGTTTTAAGGACTTGTTTATTTTTTTTTGAAAGCCACAAAAAAAAACAATGGAAACATACAGGCCTAAGTAGTTAAAATAATCACCATCAGTTGTAAAGGGAAAATTGAACTCGGAAGATGATTCTTATAAGAAGAGAGATTTGTGCACACTTTTGTACAATTAAAAGTTTATTTGAAACATAATGTTCTTCAATTATCTAGATCTTTATGTTGTAAACACAATATTCAAAATTGACTTGACATTTCATCTTCCAATTCCTAAAATATTTAAGTTTTTGGTATGTATTAAGACTTATTTAAGCGATACTTAGGTTTAAATATTGCCACCCTTTTAATAAATACAAGCCTAAGAATTAAGTCGAGAGATATTTCATCTACCATCCGTAGAAATAATGGATTTATAAAAGAATTGAGGAACGTTCTTACACTTTAATTTTCATTAAATTTGAAAGGATCTTGATTTTAAACTTTATTATATAACCTAATTTTTAAATGAATAATCTATCTTTACATCTAATTCAAAGTCGAGATGACATTGATCAATTTACAATACATTAACTAAGTTAATTATTAATTAGCAAAGTATACAATTTGGTAAGCTTACTATTTTTTTTAAAAGAATTTCCAATATTTATATTCTCCATAATACGACTAAATCCTAAAACTAAAATGGGTAACTTGGAGTTTTCCAAGTCATATATACTCTTAATTCGAGATGTTAAAATATTAGAAGACATTATGTTATTAAGTAGTTAAAATAACCTAATTATGATGTAGTGGTCATTTAAGGAAAAGTTAAGAGTTTTCTGGTTTCACTTATATTTTTTTAATCATAGTTTTAATTTTAATTTTAATTTTTAAATATAAATATAAATTTATTTGGTTGGGAATGTCAATATAATACTATTTTTATTACTGATAATAATTACATAATAAAAGTTATGAATAAAATATTATATTTTGTTAAAATAAAAAAAATTTATAAATATTTGTAATATATTTAAAATAAAATTGTACAATTTGAAAATAGCTTAAATTTAAATTGTACTTATTAAGTAATTATCAAATTAAAATTATTTTATTTTGAAATTAATTATTAAGTTAAAATCTTCATAGTTCTTATCAGTAATTAATATTAAATAATTAAATAATATTTATTCAATCAATGATAAACCAGAAAATTACAAAAAATAGAAATAGAAAACAAAACTTATAAAAACTGATTTTTTTTAAAATAAACAGAATTTTTATTGAATCATATTAAAAACAAGCAGTCCTTCATTATTTAATTTTAAAAGTTAGGCCATAGGTTAAAAATCATAAATTCTACCGTAAATTTTATTTTGAAGAACATTTGTGTTCCCTATCTTTTACTTCAACTACATTGGAAAGGGAACTTGAACCAATAAATAATGCACACAATTACTAACCCATCTACGTCACGGTGGAAACAAGGAAAATATATTATGCACGCCATATCTGTACCTTTACGTATACAGATACTTGGGTGACGAGAAGAAAACTGCATGTAGAATGCAAAGCGAGATACAAGTCGTCCGTAAATTATAGTGCTATTATGCAAAGTAGAAATACCGCATAAGTCAAAGTGTGAAATTTTCATTTCTCTAAATTAACTAGAGTTAGGCAGCAGCAGCAGAACAAAAAGTTGAGGGCTGATGAAATTCCAAACTCCGATAAAATGGAGCAACCTTTTAGGTCGAGGCACTTCCCCGTCCAAATGCTTTTACTTTTTTAAATTTGTCATCTCTTCGCAACAAATCATCTATAAAGCCTTGAGCTTTTACTCGTCATCTTCCATCTCTCTGACACATATTCACACCTTTCCATTTCTTTATATAATCTTCGCCGCCAGGGGCAAATGCAAATCCTTTTGCTTTTCTCTTGTTTATCCTCCTGTAATAAATTCCATTATCTGTTACAATCGTGTTTTGCGACATTATTTTATGTTTATTTTTATTCCAAACCATATTATTTTAGAAGCTGAAGAGGGTTAAAAGATCTAATGTTTTTTCGATCGGTATCAAATTTTCTGTACCTAATATCTTATTTTGTGCCAAAATAACATTATTTTATGTTTATTTATACACAGAATGATGTTATTTTATTGACAAAACAAGGTTAAAACATAATATTAAGTGCTGAGCATCTTATACCTAAATTCCCACCCGACATATTATGATATGTGTCAAGAAGACCTGTCAAAAAGCTTAAACAATTAAATGATCCATACATGAAGCTTTTGGCCATCCTCGGACTCGGAGGCCTGATACCTCTAATAGCTTAGCTTTCTTAGACTGCTCTTGGAAATTACACTCTTGCCTCTCAACCTTCTGGTTAATTCATCCACACCTGTTGCGGCCTATGTTTAATGAACTTTTTCCACCCATTATATTTCTGTTCTGTTGAGATATTGAATTGTATAGCCTCAGCCCCCAGGTGGGTTTTGTTTCCTGTCTATGATAATGATTTCTCTTTCATTTATTGTTATATTAATCGGTCAAAGAAGATGAGTGACTTGGGTTTGTATATTTCTTTCAGAATATTGGTAAGATTATGGTTTATCTCCTTGGTTTTGTTTGCAGCTCGAGAAAACTTTTTTCTTGGGACAATCTCCTTGACTTGTTCTCATAGCGGGTACTTAATTTGAAGTCACTATTTGTACAGCTTGCATGCCGATGCTCAGAAACAGTATCGAAACAACAATGGATGGTAAAGACCGTGATTTCTTCTCTCACAAACTACCCTCTTCTTCTCAGGTAAAACCCTCAACTCTTATCTCTCTCACACATATGCTTCTGATGATGATGGTTAGCTTGCTGGTACTAACATGAAAGTTTCTTGGTGTACGAACAACCTTCCCGCCCCCCTAAAATCAAGGTTGTTGAGGAGCTAAAGGAACTTTGGGGCATGGCCTTGCCTATAACAGCTGCCCACCTGATGGCCTTTTTCCGAGCAGTGGTGTCAGTTATTTTCTTAGGCAGACTTGGAAGTCTTGAGCTAGCTGGTGGTGCACTGTCTATTGGATTCACCAACATTACTGGTTACTCTGTTCTTGTGGGCTTAGCTTCTGGGCTAGAGCCAGTGTGCAGCCAAGCTTATGGCAGCAGGAACTGGGACCTCCTCTCTCTCTCTCTTCAACGTATGATCTTAATCCTCTTCGTTGCAACCATACCCATAAGCCTCTTATGGGTTAATCTGGAATCAATCATGAACATTATGGGCCAAGATCCAAAAATCACAGCAATGGCTGCAACGTACTGTTTTTACTCTCTCCCAGATCTTTTAACCAACACCTTGTTACAGCCATTGAGAGTTTTCTTAAGGTCACAGGGGGTGACGAAGCCCATAATGTACTGCTCCTTGTTGGCTGTTGCTTTCCACGTGCCCCTGAACTACGTGCTTGTGGTAGTGATGGGGTTGGGTGTCCCCGGGGTAGCAATGGCGTCAGTTGCAACTAACATGAACATGGTGTTGTTGATGGTGGGGTATGTGTGGAGGGCCAGCGAACGGTGGGAGATGAGATGGACGGCTAGGATCGGAGAAGTTTGTGGTGGGTTGGGACCACTGTTGAAGTTGGCAGTTCCTAGTTGTTTAGGGATTTGCCTGGAGTGGTGGTGGTATGAGATAGTGACTGTGATGGCAGGTTATTTGCCAAATCCCACACTTGCTGTGGCTGCCACTGGGATACTCATTCAGACCACTAGCATGATGTACACTGTACCTATGGCCCTTGCTGGTTGTGTTTCAGCCAAGGTATGTCCAAAAACCCCACCACTTCCTCAAATTTTATCTTTGCTTTTGTGTACTATCATATAATATATTTTTTGATGGGTCGCTTTGTCATAGATCCTCAATGCTCTTAGTGGCGTGTAACAGTATTTTTCAGTATTTATTTGGTCTGGTGATGTTACGTTTCATGAAGTGATTCAGTATATATAAGCATCCTTTTCAGGTTGTGTCATACACCTATGGCTGTGAACAATTAGGTGGATGCTGAAAGAAATATTGTTGCCCTTTTGAAACTTAAGTACATGGAAACTGTATTCTTTTGTTTGCTTGTGGACTTGTAATTGACTTTCAACTTGGCGTTCCCAAAACATGTGTGTTTTCTTGCTTAAACGAAAATATTTATATAATTGGTTGCTGTATAAATTACTATCTTGTTATGGATTGTCCTTTAAAATTTTACTTCTTGCCTGTATCCCTCTGTTAATTTAAGCGAATGATTAGGTCTTTCCCCTATTTAATTATGTGACGGATTTTGTAACAGTGAAAACACATGTTTAGGTTGTTATGTAGAGCTAAGTCTCTGAAGTGAGGGAGGCATATCAGTTAATAGTCAAGCAGGGCTAGTATTGCATACTATAGGATTCATTTTTCTTGAATAAAATGTTAAAAAGGAAAAGTTCTGCTTTGAAGTCGATATATCTGCTCTGCCCAGTTCCTTTTAGGTCTCGGATATAGAAAGTTTACATTTGAAGCTTGGAACTCAAATTAAAGCCAGAAGTAGTAGTCAATCCCATACAGACCAAAAACATGCTTTTGATCTGTTTGGTGGCTACATCACTTCAAGGGACCCTCCGGTCGCACTTGTAATATTATTGCATAAAATTAGCATAAAGAACATGTAACCACTACTTTCCTTTCATGTGAAAGCGTACGTGTTGATGATTCCATTTACCCAACTAAAGTGAGCTCGAGTGGCCTTTGCTCAATGCCACCTTTTTCCTTCATTTTTTTGAGCTGGAAAGCTCACAAGTATGTGTCATATGCTTATTGTTACAAGGGGAATGCAGGTAGGCAATGAGCTAGGAGCTGGTAAGCCATACAAGGCCAGGTTGGCAGCCTTGGTTGCTCTGTGCTCTGCCTTGCTAATTGGAATCATCAATGTGACATGGACTTTGATCCTTAGGGACCGATGGGCTGGATTGTTCACGAAAGATGATCTTGTTAAGGGCCTAGTGGCATCAGTTTTGCCTATAATTGGACTCTGTGAGCTTGGGAACTGTCCCCAAACAACTGGGTGTGGCATACTCCGTGGGACGGCTCGGCCTGCTGTTGGGGCCAATATCAATTTGTTGGCTTTTTATTGTGTTGGTACGCCGGTAGCAGTGGGCTTGGCCTTTGGGCACAATGTTGGGTTTGCCGGGCTTTGGTTTGGACTCTTGTCTGCCCAAGTGGCTTGTGTTCTTTCTATTCTTGTTGTGTTGGTTCGTACAGACTGGGAGCATGAGGCTTTGAAGGCTGAGAAGCTAACTAGCGTAGAAATGAGTTCGTGCCATGGCGACAAAATTGTAAAACCTCAAGAAGAGAGTAAAGGGTTGTTAATGGTTGAAAATGGTAATTTGTTACATGGAGTTTGAGATGAACCTGGCGTTTTTGGAGGAGACTACCTTACCTTGTTGAGCTTGGTTGGGATGATCTGACTCACCCTTACATTACCAAGTTGTAATGGATTCTGTTTTTCTTCATCTTTTTTGAGACTTGCCATGTGGAACCTTTTTCTCGGAGTGTCATCAAGGCTTTTGACGTGTTTGTTTTCATGGAAAATGTAATCCGTATGTAGTAATACGCATATATGGTTTAGAGGAATGGATTGTACTTGCTGTCTCCCTTGGCTATGGACCATAGTTTATCAAAGTACGCAAGAAAAAGATGGCTTTGTAAACCCAAAATGTCTTAAAATGAATAGGAAGGAGTGCGAGTACTGCTTTGTCTAAGAAACATACCGGGCTGCCCGATACTGAGGAATATTAACCCATTGTGCGTGGCCAAGCTCTTGATTGGGAGATACAGCTTTTTATCTTTGGGCAATTGAAAAATAGCAGCATCTTTCCGTAACCAACAATTCAGGACTGAATGGCGCCAAATGTTTCAATTGAATAAAAGTTTTGATTAGAATAGAGATGATTGACTCAATTGAATGATTAACAACAAGAATAATTCGATATTCCTTCATGAAGATGGAAACATTTTTTAGACCACAGTAATTATCTAAATTAAAATTTTAATTGATTAAATATATGTTATTCTTGACAAGAGAGAGTAAGGAGATTAAAGAACATGAGTGAACTTGTGAAT
Source organism: Erythroxylum roraimae (assembly GCA_027568915.1). Classification (NCBI taxonomy): domain Eukaryota; kingdom Viridiplantae; phylum Streptophyta; class Magnoliopsida; order Malpighiales; family Erythroxylaceae; genus Erythroxylum; species Erythroxylum roraimae. The sequence continues at coordinate 19,745,705 of JAOSBL010000003.1, read as the reverse complement.
TGTGACCTTGTTCATCTCATCATGATCGTCCTGACGAGGATGATATTGCTGAGAAGGCATACAACGAGTACATGACTTTTTCTTTCTATGTCGTTGTCGTTTATACTGCTCATCATCATCATTATTGTCTGATTTTGGGTTTAAATAGACTTCACAATTTAGTTCACACATAGAGGGATCTCAGTTAAAATGTCCACGATGATGACTTATATAGACATGATCTCCATCATAGTTGACATAATGAATCAGAAGGTCTTTGCCTTCTGTATGAGACATTATAGGTTGTAGCATCAAAACTAGGCCAAAAGTGTTGGAAGTACTTGGTTGATCATCAGTAGGCCTGGCGTAGATAGATTTCACCGATCCATCTCAAAGAGTATGAAGAATTAGAGGAGTGGTCGTGTGAAATGAGTGCCTGTAATGAGTCTGGAACACTTTTTGGTAGTTCGTGATCCATTTTGTGGGCATCAATTTTTGCAGCTCTTTCAGAGGCAATTGCTTTGGAATTGGATGATTGTGGTCTGATCATTGGAACAATTAGCAACCATATAAAGAGCATCCGAAGTAGAGTTTGTAAAGTTCAGATCTACAGCATGATTCTAGAGGCGATAGATTATCTAATGATGTAAAGTAGCCATAATTGTTGTAGGAACTTGTTCAACTCCAGTGATTTGGGTTTGGACTTGAAGTCTTCTAGATAACGTTAGATCATCCAGCCTAATGTTGAAATTAGGTGCTATGGTGAGGATGACACTTTCATTGTTGAGAATTGCAAGCAAAGTACCAATTAGAGTATTTTGGTACATTGTGTAGATAAAGTCAAGAAGGGATATCCTATTTGTAGAAGGTATTCTCGTTTTTCCATAGAGGGTGAGAATAAGTTGAACTACTCCAACATGTAGATGAGTATGGTTCTGCTCTCTTTGAAGAGAGACAAGCTCCTTGGGGATCTCCAACTGTACATACTGCTTTGTAGAAGTAGCTTGTAAACCACACTGTTCAAGCCGAGAACTTTAGAAGATTTCTTTGACTTTTGGACAATTTGTAGAGAGAATAGTACAAATATTATGAATCCAAGAACGATCTCTAGAATATACACTGTACGAACTAAGCAAAAGAAGAGAAGACTCACAAATACAATTTTCTATAGGAACATGGGTAATTTCTACAAGGTTTTCTATCCTATTAGAAAAAGTACGTTTAACACTAAAAGGAAGATTGACAACTAAAAGAGTAGATGAAAGATGAACACGGTCACTGTTCATAGGTTGACTCATGTTTTCCAATCTCATTACTTACTCTTATCAAGAATAACATATACCACTTGTCATACACGATGGTTATGGCTCTGATACCACTTCGAGGCCCCAAGGGGCACACAGGGAAAATGACACCAAAAACTAGAGGTACGTGGCATACCTTTTAAATCTAGTGGTCTTAAAACACAATGACTCAAACTTGAATCTCTTCGTGAGACGCTTAAACCTTCTGACAGAGATTATCCAGAGTCAATCTCCAAACCACAACCAATAATTCCTCCTATTCCTGTTGTATCTCCTGCTTTCATACCTTGTACGATGGTTCAACCGTATGAGGAAGACTTTCCTCCTCTACAAAGAAGCACTAATGAAACAAATAGGGTTATCTCTAACCCTTATGTTCGAGCTATAGAAATAACTCCTCACGAAACTATTGTTTCTAATTTATTGATGAAGTTACCAATAACGTAGTGGCACAGAACCAAGTTCTAAGAAGGATTGATTCTAAGTTGGATAGAATCAGTCCATAGAATCATGCTACTCATCAACGAGTAGATGTTGTTTCTTCACAGATCTAAAAGTTGTACAAATATTACAAAGATCATATGTGACAACTTGATGCTGATCTTCACCATTACATTGCAACATAGTATTGTGGACCAGACTTTATAGTCAAGAAGCAAGAACTTAGACAGGTAAAAGAAGTTCTTCAACATATGGAAGCTGAAATGCAAATTGAACAGTCTAAAACTATTATGGAGCTTATCCTCCCACTTTTCCAGTTGCTCAGCCCATGTGTGCTTCTCCTAATTACCCTACCTATCCAGATGCTGTTGATTATGAAAAAGTCTTCAAGATGAATTATCCTTTGATTAGGTAACACATTTACCCTCTTTTAAGTAAACCTAAAAAATTTGCAAAACCAAAACCCCAAGTTGAAGAACCTAAGAAGAGGGATCCATCTTCTTCTTCTTCACATAATCCATGGAATAAACTATTGCAGATCAAAACACCACCTTCATCTCCACCAAAAGCTTAGCCTACATCTTCTACAGCCAAAGATAAAGCACTTGAGTTTATAGCAACTCTTGCACCTATTGAGGTTCCAGAGGTTCCCAAACCTATAACAGAAGTTACTCATGAACCCTTTGATTCGGAGCTAACTCCTGAGCTATCTAAGCATTCTGAGCGATCTTTTGAAATTTCATATTCATCTATGGATTCATCTACATAGTTTGTTGATCTATCTGGTCTAGCTTAGGTCATGATGTTCATGCCTCAACATACTAAAGTCAATCCAGATATCAATGATGTTGATTTTACAAGTATTGTAGAACCTGAACTATTTAGACCATCACCACCAAAAGTTCTAGTACAGCCAAACAAACCTACTTCAAGTCCATGGTTTACGTTTGATAATCTTCCTCCTAAAAAATGGAGAGAACGCCTTCATAAATTTGAAGCTTAACTAGATTTGAAAATGACTTGACCAAATACTCATTTACGAGATATTTTATCTGAGTTCACTTATCAATTTATTGGTACTTTACGAGAATGGTGGCAAAGTCTTAACGACTACAGAAAACTACAATACATCCAAGTCATTTCTGTAAATATTCTTCATGGTATTATCCACAAAGAATTTATGGGTGACTTCCAACTCATTGACTAGCAAATTCGTCAAAAGTATTTTAAAATGAAATATTATTCACTTGATCGATGTGATATTCAGAAGCATTTTCAACTTATATATTATCTTTTCAGTGGATTAAATGATGTGGATCTCCATTATACATTCATCTCATCCTTGCCAGATGAATTGCAGCGGACCATTACAACCTTGCAAAGAAATATGAGTGATATTTCTCTCGGAGAAATTTTTTAGCTTGCTTTATCTTCTCTTGATAAACTTTGTGATCAACATGCTTTCTTCAAGAATATGAATCTAATCCTTCAAAAAGCTTGCAAGAACCCTAAATTGAAAATCAAGTGAAAGGAAAAGAAAGACTGTGATTGTTGTATCAAGAAAAAACATCATCATAGGAAAATTTTCCTCTAAGCAATCTTGGAAATCTTCCAAGGTACAAGGATATCATCGGCCATACAAACGCAAGAAGTGAAAGAGATCTATTCTTTTCTTTAAACACAAACCTCCTCAATCTCAAAAAGTTGATCAATGTTCTTTTTGTGGCAAGCCAAGACATTTTGCAAGATAATGTCCTAACAAATCCAAAAAGATTATTAGGTTATTGGAATCAATTCAGTTAATTATGCCTATTCATTCCTCTAATAACCTAGAAGATCTTATTAAGGAACAGACAAGTGAAGACGATGATACAAATTTTTTTATTTCAGTTACTTCCTCTGATGACGACTCCTCTGATTATTTAGTCTCTTCCAAGGATGATTCTCTGTACATGTTATAGCAGAAATGCTTGAAACTAGATCATAAACTAGTTCAGGTTTCTTGTTTGTCTGTCCAAATCCTACTCCTTTGACAAGATAAATATAATAAACCCATAAAGGCTATTAGGTTTATAGATTCTAGATCCAACAGAACTATCTGAAGTCCAATATTTTACCTCCTGAAGCATAGACTTCTTATGACAAATATTTCACTACTGTTGATGGCATCTCGTTTAAGATTGGGCTTATCACCAAAAGAAAGATCATGATTCAATTCTTTCCTTAATGTACAGTGTGGAGTAAAGTTCCTGAAAGCAATTTACTTGGCCCAGACATTCTTATTAGTATGGATGATTACAGTAAAGGCTCTCCTTTATAGATCCTACCCACAGGCCTTAGGTATCGAGCTTATTTCAGTCCGTACACAGAGATTAAAAATGTGTTTGATCTTACACAAGTCCTTCTGCCATATGAAGCTGTGAGAGATTAGTTGTTAGAATACTGTCCTGAATCTCATGCACATTTCTCTCATTTTAAGCCTTTATGGAAGAATGCTGAATTCTTCATCCATCTTCCTTTTAAGAAGAATGAGGATATCAATTCGACAAATGTGACACATCCAGGGATGAACCCTGATGATCTTAAACTTGCATAAGAAGAGTGTGCTATCCTACTTCAACAAGGACTTATCGAGATCACAAAATCTGATTGGGCTTCTTACGCTTTTTCTGTTAATAAAAGGTTTGATAAAAAGCGGAGTAAAAAGAGGCTAGTTATTGATTACAAACCTCTCAATGCGTTCTTGCAAGATAATAAGTTTCCTCTACTAAAGATCAGAACACATTTATTATTCTTTAAGGAAGATGTTATCTTTTCAAAGTTTGATTTGAAAGGAGGTTTTTGGCAATTGGGTATTGACCTAAAAGAGCGATATAAGACGGTGCTTTGCATTCCTAATGCACAGTACTAATGGACTGTTATGTCATTTGGATTTAAAGTTGCTCCATCTGTTGGACCCCAAATTTTTATTTATTTATTAAGCATGATTTCAATTATTTTGAGGTCTTGTTAGATTAATTATTTTGGAGTAATTAGCATGTTAAAGGTTAGGAGGATTTATTGTTGAA
>JAOSBL010000003.1:19690166-19700504 GCA_027568915.1 Erythroxylum roraimae | reverse complement strand
ATAATAATAATAATAACATATAGCACTCTAGAAGTGCTGATCAGCATCAATACTAATGCCAACTAGGGCGTTCTTTTTTTTTTTGGGTTCCTCCGGAGCATTTTCCAGGAAAATGACCACGATTTCTTGTTGGTAATTAAGAATATAGAAGTTTGGACGATCACGTCACGTACTTCCAAAATTCCCGTAACTAAGTAATCAATGAAACAATGACCTCTAGGATTTGAAAACCAGTAGTTCAAAGATTAGTATAATAAACAAAACATAATTTCAATCACCATATACAAAGGAAGGGTCCATGTTAACCGCAAATATCAAATTCGGAATCCATTAAAACCACGAAAAAGGTAGCGACAAGTGATCGTTTAGATTACAAACTACCTAAATGTCACGAAATAATCAATAAAATAGAAAGCCAATAATGTAGAGAGATGGCCAATAGGAAAGGAAGTGAAGCCTCAATCGAGAAAAGTCGTGGCAGATTAATAATCCACAACCAAAACACATTAGAACCCATACCAGAAGCGATCGCAAAACTTCAATGGTTGGTTTAGTTTTCGGGATCTGAGTTCCGATTTCTTCTTCACAACTTCCTCCCCGATGGCGTCAGTGACGAGACGAAGGAAAATGGGGCATAAAGAAATGGAGGAAAGAGTATATAAACAAGACCTGCTTCACTTTTGCACGTAACATAGTCCCCGGTTGTGCATACAATTTCTAGATTGCCCTTAACGGTTAAATTAGTCGGTAAGTCAGCAACCCGGGCTCCGTCTGGCGTAGTTAATTTACAAAGGAAACGACGCCGTTGGAAATGTAAAAATCTCTTCCTGATTGCGTGACTTGGCACCGTTAGGTTAGGGGCCGTTCTAATTTTTGGGTTCATTAAAGCCCAGAAAGGTCAATAAAAAGGGAGCGACATGTCGTTTCGGTTGCCGCCAGAGAATCTTGAAGAGTCACCTAGTCCAGGATAGACTTTCGAACGAACGGGATGTTCCTGCGACCTGATAAGCCCAGAGACAAGTTTAAGACTTGTAAGTTGTAACCCAATGGCTATTGGACCCTATCCGAAATGTCTGGAGTTTCCTTTTTCTGTTTGTTTGGCGTATATTGAATTTCCAAATCACATCTAAACATGTTAGAAAGCTTGGATACGTTTGAAGTTAGCAAACTAAATTTAATTTGAATTAACTAATTACAAAAATTATTCTAAAATAATTTAAGATAATTCGAATTTAAACTTAAATATTAAAGAGCTCCTTTAATTCTTTATTAATTCTAAATTTATATATTTTAAAAAATAATAAAATAAATTAATACTAAGATAATTACAAAGACTTTAACCTAAAATTGCAAATGTTCAAAGTTTCTTTATCATACAAATTTATGGTAAAAATACTTAGCTTTTTTAAATATAAATAAAAATGTCAATTTTGGTAGGTCCGATTTGGCCCAACCCAAGGTCTAGCCCTGGGTCGGGCCACTGAAATCCCTAAAGATAAATAACTATATTAGTCAAAAGACTGAGCAAGTCCTACATGCATTATCCATCGAACTAAGGCATTATGTCTATCCTTTACGCACTTCAGATGGTTCATCCACAAAGACTACTCAAGTTACCCATTAAACTTTTAACTCTCTTGACGTTCCATTAAACTTTAACTCTCTAGACGTTACAAGTATTGAACATTTACAATAGAATATAAGAAAAAACCCTTCTTGTGATCAGAACCGACGGTCTGGGTAATTTTGTGTTGCTTCTATTCGTGATTTACTTGTTTGCTCCGGTGAATGACTGTTTCCTTGAACTCCAGAGACAGCTCACAAAAAGAGGAGCTTTCTTCAAAATAGAGAGAATATTACAGCGGCCAGAGACAATTTGGTGGAACTGTGGATTTCGATAGTACAAGTTAAGGGCTGTCTGTTGATCCTCGATGTTCGATTGAATGACTCTTTTTCTTAATTTTCGATGGTTCTTGATTCTTTGGAACAATAGAACATCTCTCATCTATCGAAGTCCTCCTTGTTTTTAGGTCCTTTTTTTTTTCAAAATTTTATGTCTTATATTTAACTTAAATATTTAATATGCTATTTTTGTAATTATTTAACCTAAATATTTTCTTAATTAATTTAAATATTTTTAGTGACTTATTTGATTTATTTATTTACTTCTTTTCTTTCTTGTTTATGTATTTATTTACTTATTTTATCTTTTATTTCATTATTTATCATCTTTTATATTTATTGTATTATTTATTATATTACTTATTTTATTTATTTATACGTATTTGTTTATTTTATTTTATTATTACTATTATCTTTTATGTCTATTTTTATGTCTATTTTATTTTTTATTAATAATATTTTAACGTGTGTGTGTGTATTTTCATATGGGTATATAGAAAAATAAAAACCTCTTTACTAATTAGAGGTAAAGCTGCATATTATTAAATCTTCTCCGACCATGCGCATCATCAAAATTTTCACTGGATTGTTATTGGTCTCCATGAGGTTGAAATCGTTCTGGTGTGCATTTTCGATTGGTAGTAACTATTAAACCCGGTTCCATCTTCTTCTGATATCATTACTACATTTAAAATGTAGATTTTTTTACCATTACTATCTCCCTGATGCCTTGAGTAATCTTGTTGAATAGGAGTTGAGCGAGCTTTTAATTCTAGTTCCTGAATCTCTTGTGATTCCTCTCTTTCCACAGTTTATATATTAGGAAGGTTATCCCTAGTTTCAATATCCACATATCATAGGGATTAGAATTTAATTTCAACCTTTAGTCATTCTAATGTAGTCTCAAAATTGTAGGGTCTATATTGAGTATCAAGTTGTAAGGTCTGTATTGAGTTTCAAACATTCCTTGTAGCTGACTCCAAATGTCATGAATTAAGTACAAGAGAACATTATATGGTCTCTAGCCTCCGGCTAGGAAAGGCGTAGAATGCAAGTGACATCTTGGATCTAGATCATTCTATCTAATGTTGGTTGCTAGTTCACTAACAATATGAAAAGGGAATGTTTAGGGATTTTCCATTTATCCCATATCATTTTACACCATCTGAAGTCTTGGACATGAGGTATTAGCACCTTGTAGCAGAATGACACACTGAATTTCTTAGAAGAATCTCTTAGCCAAATGGTTGTGTGTGATTTTCTTTGATCAATTTGGTAAGATGGGAAGAGTGGTGGCATACTAGAAAGCCCTTTAGAAGGAACTTACTATTGATTATCTCTTATAACCACACTAACCTTAGAGTTGATAGGGAGGAAATTTTGTAAAGGGCTGTAACTAGTTTGAAGGCAAAATGTCCCAAGTCAGTCTAGTTATCGAACCAGAAACTGGTTTGTTCTCTGTTTCCAACGATATGCTGCATTTCCTTCCTTATTATTTCTCTTAGCCTTAGGATAACTATAATATTAAGTGATGAGTTTGTAAGTGGTTTTATTGACCAAAAATTATCATTTTTTATGTATTCCATATGCATCCAACTTAACTAATAACATCTTTTATTAGTGTACAAGCTCCATATTCTCTTGGCCATTAGAGCACTATGGAATGCTCTGATAAATTTAATACCTAAGCCACCTTGAGCTTTAGAAAAACAAATGTATTTCCATTTTACTTTAAGCATCCCTTTGCAAATAGGAAAACTAGAACTCAAGTTCTGTAATTTTATTCTTTGACTATTGAATCTTTAATAGAAAAAATAAAGTCAGTATAGAATCAGTATCCTAACTAAAATACATCCAATATATAATCAGTATTCTAACTACTTATCTCTACTAATTTGAAATATCTTAACTACTTAGGTGCTGATTTATCTTGTCCTAAATGTAGGATAATATTTTCCTATTTTGTTGGGATCATTATCTATAATCAGTATCATAATTTACCAACACTCCCTCTCAAGTTGGTGCAAAAATGTCTATCAAACCCAACTTGCTAACTTGAAGTCCAAATGGTTGTCTCAACAACCTTCTAGCTAATATGCTTGCAACTTATTGTACGGCTAGAATGAATGGAGTATAGATTATTCTTGCTTCAAGTTTTTTCCTTAATAAAGTGCTTATTAATTTCAACGTGTTTTGTCCTGTCATAAAGTATTGGATTATAGGCAATACTTATGGCTACCTTATTGTCACAACACAATATCATAAAAAAGCTCACTAGACTTTGAAGATCTTCTAGAACTCTTTGTAGCAATACTTATGACTTAACTTAAGTTTCCTCATTTCTTCTATATCATTTCCAGTTAAAATTATACCATCCAATTAGACAATTAGAACTAAATTAGATTGTCTTTGACAATAACCTTGACCCTTAATAAACTTTGTGAATCTTTTGAACTAGGCTCTAGGAGACTGCTTAAGACTATGCAAGGATTTTTTTTAATTTGTATACCTTGGTTCCAAACTTTTCAGAGAATCCAAGAGGAGGCTCCATATATACTTTTTCATTTGGATCTCCATTCAAGAAAATATTTTTTATATCTAACAGGTTTAGAGGCCATTCAAGATTAAAAAAAAAGTAATTAAAAGGAGGACTCGAATCATGTTTAATTTTTCTAATAATGAAAAAGTCTCATAATAATCTATGTCATATATCTAGGTAAAGTCCTTAGCAACTAGCTAAGCCTTGTACCTCTGTAAGGATCCATCAAAATTGAATTTTATAGTAAATAACCATTTACATCCAACAACCATTTTTCCATTTCGTAGATTACTTCTTACCAGGTTGCATTCTTTTCCAAGGCTTTCATCTCTTCAAGAATAGCTCCTTTCCACTCAAGAACTTTTAGAGCCTCCTAAATACTGCTAGGAATAGGAATACTAGATGCTTGTGAAATAAAGGTATAATATATACGTGAAATATTTTGTAAGACACAAAGTTGGAGAGAGGATGTTGTGTACAAGATCTATTACATTTCCTAAGAGCTACAGGGAGATCAATTTGAGAAGTAGAGTTTAGCTTAGAATCACTTATAAGACTACTTTTAGGAATATGGAAATTTATGGAAACATCATGAGTTTATTAATCTAACCTTTGGTTAGACTCACGAGGATGTTGCAGAATGGTGGCCTTCCATTTTTGTGCTAGATGTTCCTTTGAATATACAAACATTTGTATTGTTTCTCATCTATCTCTATATTTCTTGTATTATCATTTTGTGATGGCATTGTCACAAGTTGTTTATTACCCAATCAAAGATTGTCAATATTTACTTCATTTGTTTCTAATAATTTTGTGTTGTCTTTTAATTAATGAATGATCATGAGAGGTATCACTTTAAACAAACTCAAACCTAAGATCTAAACCATCTAATAACTCATCTTCACTGATATTTGGCCCCTTTGACGATGGTAGTTATTATAGCATGAAGCACCTTCAAAGAAAGTAACATCCTTCCTTTTTAAAATTGGATCAAAACATCTGTACGTCGTTTGATTATTGGGATAACCTACAAATATGCATTTAAGTGCTTTAGGATCTAGTTTTGAAATTTTGGAATCTTGATTACAGACAAAAGTCAAGCTACTAAAATTTTCAGGGAAATGTTTGTAATAAGTCTAGTAGTTGAAAAATACTCAATAAAAAGCTGAATTGGTGTTTTGTAGTTAAAGATTTAAGTAGTTAATATGTTTATTAAGAAAGTAGCTATTAAAACTGCTTCTCCCAAAGATATTTAGGAACCTTAGTTTGAAGGCTCAAAGCTTTAACTATTTCAAGAAGATGTTTGTTTTTTCTCTCAGCCACCTCATTCTATTGTGGTGTATTATTACAGAAACTCCGCTGAACTATTACTTTGTCAACAAAAAAATTTCCCAACATGTTGTTAATCAATTCTTTCCCATTATCACTTTGAAATATTTTAATCTTACTTTAAAATTGTGTTTGAATCATAAACGTTTTTGAAGACTCTTTCAGCAGCAGATTTTTCTTTTAAGAGAAAGGCTTAAGTGACCCTACTATGGTCATCAATAAATGTAATAATCCAACATTTCCCAAACAATGTAGCAACTCCAAAATGGCCCCAAACATGGTAAATGGTAAACGTAACGTCACTATGTAGCATGGTAAATGGTTGTAAAGTTTTGTAAGGTTATGGTGGGAAAAACACATGATGATGTTTTGCTAATTCACAAGACTCATTAAAACATTAAAAGGTTTTTATTTATGAATAACTTTAGAAACACATGCTTTAAATAGTGAAAACTTGGATGTCCTAGTCACAATGCCATAATATAACTTCATTATTACTAAAAACTGAAATTGAATTGAAACAAGTTTGTTGGTCTTACCTTCTAAAGGTACCTTTATGAAAAAACATAGAGACCACTATTTTGTTTAACATCCCAAATCATCTTTTTGGAGGTTAAATATTGAAATTCACAATGAGAAGACTAGAAAATTAGTTGATAATTATAATTAAGTGTAAGCTTGCTCACGGACAAGAGATTTTATGATAGGTTGGGAACATGAAGGACATCTTTGAGTTTTAGGGAAGGAGAGATATAAATTGTTCCTTTTCCAGCAACGGAAGCAAAGAAACCATCAACAATTTTGACCTTTTGATTTCCTGCATATGGAGTATATGACGAAAAAAATTGCGGAATACCAGTCATGTGATTTATGGCACTTGAATCTAATATCCAGGGGCAATTAGTGCTGGTATAGGCCAAAGACACAGGGAAAGCATTACCTGAATGAGCTAGAGGACATGATAGATTATGATTATTTTGAGATTTAAACATTTGGTGTAGATGTTCTATTTGTTCCTTAGTGAAAGAAAGAAATTCCAAAGATGATTGCTACCCTAAATCATAATTGCTCACTTGAAATGCTCTAACTTCTCCCCCTGTCTTGGGGTCATTGCTTGGTTTCTTTTTCCAATTAGCTGGTTTTTCATTCAACTTCTAGTAGGTTTCCTTGGTATGCCACGATTTCTTACAATGGTCATACCAAGGATTCTATTTTCCACTACGTTTTTCTCCTTCGTAGTTAATTTCATGAGTCACAAGAGCTGAGTCTTCACTCTCTATTATAGTTTTACCAACATTCTTTATCATCAAATGTCTTCTTGCTTCTTCTCTTCGTACCTCTAAGAAGACTTCTTTTATGGTCGATAGAGGATTTCTCTCTAACATACGGCCTCTAACTTCATCCAAGTCTCTATTTAATCCAACCAATAAGACAAATATGCATCCTCTTTCAACTTTCTTCTTGTATCGAGCACTGTCACATGGATTTACCCAGTTTTTTTATCAAACAAATCTAATTCCTACCATACAGACACCATTTCATTATAATATGTTGTTAAATTCCTCTCACCTTACTGCATTTGTCCATATTTTGGTGTTTAATTCAAATAATTATGAGAGGTTGTCCAGATCTGAATATGTTTTCCTAACTTCTTTCCAAACATCATGAGTTATTGGCATGAAAATGAAGGGCTTCCATCAATAAATGGTTCCATATAATTGATTAACCATGCAGTAACCATTGGGTTTTCTCAACGCTATTGTCGATATTGAGGGTCATTTGCAACTAATTGTTTGACCTCACCATGTAAATATCCAAGCTTTCCCTTGCCATCGATCACCAAATGTACGAATTGGGACTATTCAAGGTAGTTTTGCCATTCAGCTTATGAATGGTGATTTGGAGAGAGTAATCTGTGCAGGTATACTACTTCCTCCTCCTAAAAGTCATCCCATTACTGTCATCTACATAAGTTGAACTATAACCGACTATGGCTGCCTTGAAATTAATAATCTCACAGAGAACCAAAAGTGACAACACAACACAAACTCACCAACAAAATGAGGGCACAAACCCAAACTGACAGGATTTAACAAAAATCCCATCTTTAACAAAAATCCCGCCTTTGATAAATCCAAAATCACCAACTTGAAAAACAAAACACTAGAGGAAAACAACAAGGAAGAACATATTGGGATAGTAGTTGCAGGAGGAGGCCTTTAAGATTACCGGAGAATAAGATGCGAAGTCAGAGAACTTAGTCGGAGGTGAGGACACTGCCACATACGCCTGGACGTGTAGATGGGTGCAAGGAAAGCTAAAAGCTCTAAACGGTATGCATGACTCACATGCAAGGATTTTGATGGCCAGTCATCATGTGGTGGCTCGCCAGTGAGAGAGTCAGAAGGTTTTACTATCTGGTCAGAAATTCAAATAAAAACCGATAGGAAAACATAAGCTAGGTACCTCTGCTCTGATAGCATGTTGACAAAACTGAATAGGAAAACTAAAACTCAAGTTTTGTAATTGTATTCCTTGGCCAATGCATCTTAAATAGGAAAAATACAGCAAGTATAGGATCAATATCCTAACTAAACTACATCCAGTATATAATCCATATTCTAGCTGCTTATCTCTACTAATCTGCAACATCTTAACTAATTAGGTGTTGATTTATCTCATCTTAAATCTATGATAAGATTTTCCTATTTTATTGGGAACATTATTTAAAATCAATATCCTAATTTACAAAATTAATTTGATTGGTAAAGTAACATGTGAGCTTTAGTTGATGGGCATACCATTTAGGATAGAGTTTATCAACTATATTCTTCCTACATAAGATAGATGTCTAGAAGTCCAGATTTTGGTTTTTCCTAGGATAGCATCAAAGATTGGTTTACAATTTTGATAGGATAGTTTAGAAGATGAAACAAGAAGTCCAAGGTATTTGATTGGTGCTTTGGTAAGTTAAAGAGCTGACAGAGCAGTGAGGGAATTCTTTAAAGTGTTGGGGGAATGAGGAAGTGAAGATCCGACTCTTCCTTTTGTTAACCCTTAACCTTGACATTTTTTCAAATTGACTAGGTAGTCAGAAAATAGGAGTATTAAGTTTTAATTTGCTTCAAAAAGAAGAAGGAGATCATCTGCATATGCTAGGTTGAATAGCTTGATTCTCCTACATTTATAATGATAAGTAAAAGGATTGCCTTGGTTAATCTCGTGGGAGATAATTCTAGTAAGGAATTTAGTAGCAAAAGATAGTAGATAGGGCGATAGTTAATCCCCCTATCTAACACCCTTTGCTCCTTTGAACATTTAGGTACTTTCTTTATTCACCAAGATACTGAAAGAACAAGTGGTAATGCATTAGTTATCTAGATGATAAATTTGGAGTGGAAACCGAAAACTTGGAGGACTTAGAGCAGGAATGTTCAGCTGAGATTTTTGAATGCTTTAGCAAAGTCTATCTTCAAAGAACAACTTATGATCTATTTGTTTGAATAGTAGTCCTTGAAGAATTTCTATATTAGAAGAAGATTATCTCACATGCTTCTACCTATAATAAAATCATATTTTGAGAACTAATAATGTCGTCTTTCATGATGGGCTTCAGTCTTAGGGCAAGGATCTTTGAAATGAATTTGGTTACAAGATGTTGCAACATGATATATGTCTAAAATCTTGAAAGGAGAAGGTTTAAAAGATTTTGGGGATTAGGAAGATGAGGGTCTAGTTCAATTCTTTTAATCCCATATAGCTTGTGAATTCAGTACTTTGCTCATTTGAGTTGGATGCAAAGAGTGGGTCTGTTTTTCACCTTATCTCTGTAGTGTCTACCTTTAACAGTCTGTTTCCACGAGCATAACTTGCCGTTGGAATTAGAACATTACTCGTTAACTTATTGATTAAATACGACCCACAAAAACGATTTGCTTTTTGAAGTAAAAAACCAGAGTCTGAGCTAAAAAAAGGTTATTCATTTGAATCTGATTCAAACCTTATCGGATTTGTACAAACAAATTCAATTTTGAATTCTTTCAAATTTAGAATATATTTTAAAAGCACAAATTTATTTGTTGTATTTAGGGATTTCACATCACAAATCATTTACTTAACGTTTTTTAATATTGGATACATTTCCTGAAATTTTGCATCTATATTTAAGTACAGACCATTGGTATGTTACCGATACACGTTAAGAAAAATGAGTCTTTGGCTATAAAATGAAAAAAGCACTTTTTAAAAAAATATAATTTTTTTAGCAGCTAAAATACAGTTTTTTAATAAGTTCAAATTTGGAGCTTCTAAAATATATTTTTTAATAGATTTTTCAGATCAATTAATGGGCCTATTTTTTAGTCTCTTTTATCCTTATATTTTACATATAATTCCCACAATACCCACAAACTCATCTTCACGTTTATTTTGAGAATGATATAATATTTTTTTGGCTTTTTTATAAGTTCTAATATTTATTTTTTATATTAGTTTTACTTATGTTATAATTCATATAAAAGATTTGGTTAGATATATTTTCATTTATGTTTCATATGGTTTAAAATTAT
>JAOSBL010000003.1:19675449-19690066 GCA_027568915.1 Erythroxylum roraimae | reverse complement strand
CATCACTGTGGATCATGGTAAATCATTGTTAAGTTTTGTAAGGTTACGGTGGGAAAAATGCACGATGATGTTTTGCTAATTCACAAGACTCACGCAGAAACATTGAACGGTTTTTATTTAGGAATAACTTCGAAAACAAATGCTTTAAATAGTGAAAACATGGATATCCTAGTCGACAATGCCATAACATGACTTCATTATTATTGGAAACTAAAGTAGAATTGAAACAAGTTTGTTAGTCTTGCCTTCCAAAGGTCTGTCCTTTGTGAAAAACATAGAGGCCACTATTCTATTTAGCATCCCCAATCATCTTCTCGAAGGTTAAATCCTAAAATTCACAATGATAAGACCACAAAATTAGTTGACAATTATAATTAAGAGTAAGCTTGCTCACGGACAAGAGGCTATATGATAGGTTTGGAACATGAAGGACATCTTTGAGTTTTAAGGAAGGAGAGAATAACACTGTTCCTTTTCCAGCAATGGAAGCAAGGGAACCATTAACAGTTTTGACCTTTTGATTTCCTGCACATGGAGTATATGATGCAAAAAATGTGGAATACCAGTCATGTGATCTGTGACACCCAAATCTATTATCTAGGGGCCATTAGTGTTGGTGCAGGCCAAAGACATATGGAAAGTATTACCTGAATGAGCTAGAGAACATAACGAATTAGGATTATTTTGAGATTTAAAATTTTGGTGTAGATGTTCTATCTGTTCCTTAATGAAAGTAAGAGATTTTGATGATGATTGCTGCCCTGAATCAGAATTGCTCACTTGGAATGCTCTGACCACCCCCCCTCCCTTTGTGTCATTGCTTGATTTCTTTTTCCAATTAGCTAGTTTTCTGTTCAGCTTCCAGCAGGTTTCCCTAGTATGTAACGATTTTTTTTAATGGTCACACCAAGGCTTCTGCTTTCCACTACGTTTTTTTTCTTACCAGTCACCTCCTCGAGTCACAAGTGT
This sequence comes from Erythroxylum roraimae, assembly GCA_027568915.1. Classification (NCBI taxonomy): domain Eukaryota; kingdom Viridiplantae; phylum Streptophyta; class Magnoliopsida; order Malpighiales; family Erythroxylaceae; genus Erythroxylum; species Erythroxylum roraimae. Next base: position 19,689,097 of record JAOSBL010000003.1, on the reverse strand, counting down.
TGAGCCTTCACTCTCTATTCTAGTTTCACCAGCATTCTTCATCATCACTTGTCTTCTTACTTCTCTCCTTACCTATGAGAAGACTTCTCTTATGGTCGGTAGAAGATTTCTCTTTAAAATACGGCCTCTAACTTCATCCCAGCCAAGAAGACAAATATGCATCCTCTTTCAACTTTCTTCTTGTACTGAGCGTTGTCACTTGGATTTACCTAGTTTTCTTCATCAAACAAATCTAATTCCTATCATACAGACATCATTTCATTACAATATGTTGTTCCATTCCTCTCACTTTGCTGCATTTTCCACATTCTAGTGTTTAATTCAAATAATTGTGAGTCGTTGTCCAAATCTGAATATGTTTCCCTAACTGCTTCCCAAATATCACGAGTTGTTGGCATGACCATGAAGGGCTCCCCAATAGCTAATTCCACATAATTGATCAACCATGTAGTAACCATTGAGTTTTCGAATGCCACTGTCGATATCAAGGGTTGTTTGCAGCTAGTTGTTTGACCTCACCGTTTAAATATCTGAGTTTTCCCTTGCCATCGATCACTCAATGTATAAACTGGGACCATTCAAGGTAGTTTTTGCCACTCAGCTTATGAAAGCACATTTCGAGAGAGTTTTCCGAGACAGAAATCAGTGCAGGTATGCTAATTCCTCCTCCTGAAGTCAGCCCACTACCGCCATCTGAATAAGTCGAACCAGAACCCACCATGGCTTCCTTGAAATTCATGATCTAACAGAGAACAAAAATTGACAGCTCAACACCAAAACTAACAAGAATTAACAAAAATCCCACCTGTGCCAAAATCACAAACTTGAAAAACAAAACACTAGAGGACAACAGCAGCGGAGAACAGATTAGGATAGCAGTTGCGGGAGGAGGGCAGCAGTGGTCTAAAAAACCAGGCCTTTAAGATCACCGTAGGATAGGATGCGACGCTGGAGAACTTGGTCAAAGGTAAGCACATTGCCACAAGCGCCTGGATGTGTCAATGGGTGGAAGGAAAGCTAAAAGCTCTAGACTCACATGCAAGGATTTTGATGGCCAGACATCAGGTGGTGGGTCGCCAGTAAGAGAAGCGTGAGGTTCTGCAATCTGGGCAGAACTTCAAACAAAGACCGATGAGAAAACAGAAGCTAGTTACCCCGGCTCTGATACCATGTTGACAGAACTGAATAGGAAAACTAGAACTCAAGTTCTGTGATTTTATTCCTTGACTGATGCATCTTAAATAGGAAAAATACAGCCAATATAGAATCAGTATCCTAACTAAAATACAGCAAGTATATAATCAGTATTCTAACTACTTATCTCTACTAATCTGCAACATCTTAACTATTTAGGTGCTGATTTATCTTATCCTGAATCTAGGATAAGATTTCCCTATTTTATTGGGATCATTATCTACTAGATATCATTTTTTCTAATTTACCAACACCTCTATACGCCCAACATTCCATGCATCGCAGCTCAAGAAGTTCATGTACCCATATCTAGATCATCTTAATAAGATAAATACATGCTTTAAAATAAGTCAAACCTAAACTTTTTCAGAAGGAAGATCACAATATCAGACTTTTACCATGCAAATTTCAAAATCAAACCCATTCAAAGTCATTCATAATATTTTGCTATATGTATTAACATTTTTTAATTCTTCAAATTTGAACCAAGGAAGTATCAGACAGCTAGCAAATAGAAGAGCCATTACATAAATTTAAATCTTAAAAAAACAAATTGAAGGCCTATGCATAAGATTTAGTTTTAAGATTATCATTAGAAATTGAGAGAACAAAAAAAAGCATCAATCTTCTTCCTTATGGTTATTTTTAAGTAAAACAAAAATACCCATAACAAGCTAATGATTATAAAAATATGTATAAATAGAAGGAACATTTATAATTAGCGGAACCATCAGAAAAGAACAATGTGGAAACTAAATCAAGCCATAAACCTACCTCTTTGTGCAACATTGGAACCATCATCTTCTTCAAGCTTCCGCTTGTAATCTTGTTCAAATCGGTCCAAAGCATGCATTTCATGATATAATTCCTGCAACCAAAAAAAGAGGAAACAAGATTTATCTATTTTTAACAGGATCCTATGTAATTGACACATTTTGTCATAAAAAGTAGCGTTACTGCTATATTTCTTTGTATTACTTAGATATCAGTGAATTTTTTAAGGACCGATAATAATTAATAGATTAATCAGTGCAATGGCACCTTAGATATGATATAGGATTGTTTCACAAAAAGTCAACATATTCCAATTCTTTTGATGAAACTCGGTGTCAGTAAATCACATCATCCATCCAAAATCAACAGTAAATTCTACTAAATTGTAGCATTTAACAGCTAGGGCCAATAAATCCAAACAAGGAAAATAGTAAAGTTTAGAATCTATTGAAAGCATACATTTGATAATATAATTACTTCACCAAAGTTCTAATTCCCCGGTTCTATTATAGCTAGAAAAGGAAAATGTTTCTATTTTTTATGTCGTCCTTCTCATTGTAGAGATTTAAGTTCATTAGGGAATAATAAGAATCCTTATTAAATAGGATGATGTTCTTATTTTGGAAGTTCATTAGGTTTTCTTACTCCATTAGGATTAGGATTTCAAGATTTAATATTCAAATAATAAGAAAAGAATTATTATCTAAGTGTTATAACTTTTCTAAGAATGATTCTTAAATACTTGGGAGTGATTCCTAAAGTCTATAAGCAAGCTCTAGAAACTATTGGTCTGATTCAAACAATTTTGTTTATTTCAATTCTTTGGTGTGATTTTTAATTCTTGATACAAAAACTTAGGAAACTCTTAGATCTATCGTTTATCCCATTCCCTTATTTTTCCAATTTCCAGCCCTAAATTCAATATTTCAAGAGCCCTATTTTCAGTTCAGACATGTTTTTATCAAATTGTTACAATGTCTTCTACCCGTCCCACACCAATTTAGTTGTAGAGCTTAGGTCCAATAATGTCTACACAAAGCAAAAGGGCATAGGACTAAGAGTTGTCCCAACAGCAGTGATACATAGTGGAAGGATGTCTAAGGGATTGTTCAATGAGCAAGGGAGGGACTAACTAATCTTACGAATTTTGGAGAGGATGGAAAACATTGATTGGCATCTTCAACAAGTGACGACTCCCATAAAAAAGAATACAGCAAACCAGCAACCTAAACTTGACAGTGAAGATGGGAAAAATGGAAAAACGACAAGCTGAAACAACTAAACAAGAAGTAGAAACACCTGAACAACAAACTGAAAAAACTGGACAGCAAGTAGAAATACCCGCACAGCTCTGCAAGACACTTGAAAAGCTTGCTAAAACAACCAGACAGGAAGCTGAAGAGGTTAACCAACAAGTGCTATGGTTTTTGGAGCAAGCTAGAGCAAAGGTTTTTGCTAAGAAAGGTTTAGTCTATATCGTATGAATGTGACAAGATGAATAATCAGGATGAATACAGATGAGGTTACGGAGTAGAAATCTGTCATAATAGTTGAGGAAATTTTATGTTTGCATGATAGACATAGTGTTAAACATGACAAACAAGCAAATTTGAAGTGTCAACGAAAGAGGAAGTTCAAAAGATAGACATAGAAGTTAAAGATAGAAATAGAAGTTAAGTTTATAAAGATCAATTTAGAAAAAGGAAGTATCCGAGGGAATGGAAAAAGACATGTTTGACAATGATTGATTGTCAAGGTGACTGGTCAAATTTTGGAAAATCATATAGTTAAAAAAAAGACTAATTTATCTTTTGTTAATTGGAAAGGATATTTCAATTTTTATTTTGACCTTAGTAGCAAAGTTGCAAATATCATAGCGAAACTTGTACGATATAGTACTAATATTAGTCAATATAGGATAACAAATTTTAAAATTACAAAATAGTCCCTCAATTTTATATCATTAAAATCCAATCTCTCATTATAAAATTTCTCTTTTAAAAGGTACAACTCGTGAAATTCTTTTAGAGACATCAAAATTAACAAGTTCAATAATTAAATTATATTAATTCTAATTCTTATTAGTCAATAATATTTAATAGTCAATAATAAAATTAGATTTAAAAATAAAATAGGAAACTAAAAATTTTTCATATGTTCTAAAAATATAAATAAATTAAATAATTTTATTTTAAATTTTAAAAATAAGGATAGGTCCCAATAATTATACCACTATTTTATTCTATTTGTTTATTATGCCTAAATTAAATCTACATGCCTATGTTATATATTTAAAACAAATTGATACTAACTGATAAAAATGAAAAACTTGCAAAATAAATTAAATACAAATATTAAAATTAAAAAATAAAAATAAAAACCATGCTTACGAGATGAAAGTAGCCATGAGCATTTAACATAGAGATTGAGTTTCAAATAAAGTTGCAAATATAACTTGTACTAGTTTTGGTACTAGTACTATAAAATATTAATACTTGTAAATGCTAAATAATATTTTGGATTATTTTTATAAATTATAAAATAATGCCTTAATTTTTATATAATTAAGATTTAGTGTCCTATAATGATTAAAACAAAAATATTTCAAATTTGATACAATAACTCCATTTATCGAAATTAACATAAAAATATTTTATTTTTTAGACATAATAACTATTTTTAAAAATATGTTATGCATTAAAATTGGGTTAATCACAAAAAAAATCGTAATTTATAGAATTTTGTAATTCTAGCCCAAGCTTCAAAAAAATCACTATAAAATATTCAAACTTTTAATCTTCTGCAAAAATTAGCCCAACATCCACGTCAGCTAGCATCATTGTCACGTAAATGACATGTGGACTTTAATTTCCACCAAGCAAATTATAATTTTTAAATAGAAAACAAACATTAAAATACCTAATTTTCTCTTCTTCCTCTCCTCAACACTTCTTGCCATCATAACAAAAGTTGAAATCACTTTTTCTTTCCCCTCTTCCAACACCAAATACATATAAAACAAATATCATATTATTATAGTGTAGTTTTTCTAGTTTTATGGTTTTTGTCTACTTTTACTTTAACCGAGGGGAGATAAAAGCAAGTATTATAATACAAAGCAAGCATCTCATTATTATAGTGTCTGATGCAATTTTTTTGTATTTTCATTAAATTATAGACTGACACAAAGAAGACATCAGTTGTCAAGATATTCTTTGAGGCAATGCCATACAAGTTAAATGAGAGAGTATGGATTATGTTGACTATGAATAGGTAGCCCTTCCCTTTATATTTGTGGTTCTTATATTCTAATACAAAATGAATATTAAATTGATTCCAGTTGGGAATCTCATGTTGGGATAGGGGAAGAGAAGTGAATTCAAGTCTTGTGAAACTATGGTGGCAATAAGTGATAAGGAGAGGAAGAAGAGAAATTAGGTGTTTTCATAAAAAAAAATTTCACATGGCAGCCTGAGCCTGAGCCCAACCTAAAGCTTTGCAACTCAAGTCATTTTTGCCATTACTATTCAACATTCAAGCAACAAGAAGAGTAAACTTGCTTATCAAGTGTAAAACTTATCTCTCTATGAGTGATTCTTATACACCTACGAGTGAATCCTAACATCTACACATGAGTTTGAGAAACCTATTGGTGTGATTTCAATAGTTTTGTTTGTTTCAATTCCTAGTTCTTTATACAAACCCTAGGAGTAATTCCTAGACCTATCCATTATTTCAATGTCCATATTTTTTTAATATTCAATTACAGATTCAATTTTTCAGCAACCCCTATTTACAATTTATCAATGTGTTTTATCAAATTGTTTGAATTTCTTTTCTATACTCGATCAAATTCTTTAACAACAAACATTCAAGATTGCGTTCTTACCAAACTTCTTCCTCATGATGATATGTAAGAAATGAGGATAGGTAGAAACATTGAAGTTAATCAAATAGTCTAAAATGATTAATTAAAGGGTTAATTACAAAAAAATCTCAAACTTTTCACAAATTTTTAATTATAGCCCAAACTTTAAAAAGTGACAATTCAATACCCGAACTTTCAATTTTTCTCAAATATAGCCCGAAGTTAGTGTCTCCATTAACGGAACTGAAACGGTAAGCCACGTCAGACGTGTTTAATGACATATAGGATGCCAAGTGTTATGGACTTATATGTCATAATTTTGTAAATTGTAATTAATTATTATTAATTAAAACAATTGAAAGATGAAAAAAATTCCTAACCCTAGCCCATCTGTTTGTGGCCACTCATTGATATTAATCATTATTTTTCTTAAGAATATTTGATAAAGAATGCATTGAACAACCTTCTCCAATTTATTGTATGCATTGGCTTTATGAGGAATCCATCCTTGAATGGCCTTGGCGACTACGGCATTAAGCCAAGCAGGCCAATTGACGACAACCCGCTCACCCCCTAAATACTTGTGTAAATTCCTCAAGCTAAAGCTCAACGAGTCGCTGATCGAACTCGCACTTCTTGACTCACCCAACTCACTTTCCCAACAGAGCTCTCCCTTTTTCTTCTTATTGTTGTTTTTTTTGTCAATATTTCCACAAAAACTCTTGACCCGATATAGTTCAAACTCGAGTTGAGCTCGCATGACTGTTCAACAGCCTACATCACTGAAACTATCTACTTCGAGCTCACACAACCCATCTCTGATAGTGATTCAAGTCGACGAGGGTCTGAAACCTTCACTCTCCCTCACAAAGCAATAAGAAATGAAATACAAAGCTCTGAAATGGGCAGTTGGAGTTTATACCCAAGAACTTTGGAATGCTTTAAGATCAATTTCAAGTTTCTACGCTTATCACCCACTCACTTATTTCACTAAAGTTTTTTTCATTTTCATTTTCCTTTGAAGTCTCTGTCCATTTCTCAATTTCCCAAGAATTGCTACGAAAATGAGGTTGGACATTAAAGAGAGAGAGAGTATCCTTAATTGGTTAGCGTAAGCACAACTAACCAAATCGCCATAATCCACACAATTGTAAACTACTTTCAGGGTCTACGATGATATACTCGTGATATATTTATGTAGATTTCGTCATTACATTAACCCATTTGTTAATGGCTTACTTCAGCGATGGGTGGCCACAAGGGTTTGGAATTTTTTTCATTTTTTAAATTATTTTAATTAATAATATTTAATTAAAATTTACAATATTATGACCTGTAAATCCATAACACTTGGCATCTCACAAAGAAACACGTTTGACATGGCTTAGCACGTCCTAACACCGGGCTATATTTGAGAAAAATTGAAAGTTCAAGTATTTAATTATCACTTTTTAAGGTTTTGGCTATAATTGAGAAATTGCGAAAAGTTTAAGACTTTTTTTGTAATTAACCCTTATTTAAATTAAGCAGGTGAAGCTCGTGGGCATGTTGTAAAATTATTTATGGTCTCTATTGTAATTCTCACTCAAGGCACACAAGCAAAAATAAAAACTAGAAAGTAAAATTTAATAAAGAACGCAAGTTGCTTAGTGGACTAGTATGTAACTCCAACGAGGAGGACACTTAAAAGTCTTAGCAAAACATCTTCTCTTTAATAATGTTTTCTTTTTTCAACATCCAACATAATGGAGAAATTTGCCTAAGAATACCAACAGTTTGGAATAAACTAATTAAAACCTAAGCGAGAAATGGGGCTACAAAAGGATTAGGAGCAATTTATAGACAATCAACAGGGCAAAACTAATTTAAAATGGATTCCTAACATTTCACCAGTTTGTTTCCTTTGAATTAACTTTAGGACTCAACTGTTCACAAAAAGACAAAATAGATTAAAAGATCATAAAATATTGAAAGTTTTAAGACTAATAGGATACTTGTTCCAAACACAATAAAAATTTCACTCCACTCACTAGAACAAGGTCTTTAGTTCTCCAAAGATTTGTTAATGAAGGTGCAACCAAAAGTTTTAGGTGCTAGAAACAATTTTGTCAACATCCTTTTAAGCTTTCACTAGCCTATAAAGATGTTTGCTCCTCACTTATCTTTACAATATTTCATCACAGCCAAAATCTTTTTCACTTTAAACAACTAAAGTACAAGAAGAAACAGCAATCATGCAAATGTAATTTTAATAGCAACAATAGAGATGCCACAAAAAAATTGGTTAAAAATCACTTCCAACACAAAAGTCAAGCATCTAGTGCTAGTTGGTCTATGTCAAGACATAACTACTACTACCTTCCCCGCTTGCTTTAAGTCCCATCTAATATGCAATTCTCAATTCAAATGTATATGATTTAGTTCAAGGTCTTTTGTATAACTAGATACTTTCCATCAACATATAGAATAACTTTACACAATTGCAACAAATTGAACACTGATGGCAGTGAGACATGGCAATGCACGTTGAAAATTAAAAGCAACAAATGAAGGATAATTCACATTTAAATACTTACAGCCGTATATTGAACCAAATTCATTAAGTCTTGCATGTCAGTTTTTGCTTCTTCCATCAACTGCTTTTCAAGAGTTACTTCTGCACCCAATCTAAAAAATCATGAAGTATAAATGAGAAAATTATACCTTAGGATATTACAATGGAGAAATAAAAAAGATGTTACAATCATGAGATGACATAGGACTCACTTTTCAAAGTAGCGATCCAAGTTGTGCCATTGGGGATCCTTGCATCGATTACCAAATCGTACCACCTCTCCATTAAAAACTTTCAGCTCATCTCTATATATAATATGTAGCACGTTTATTACTATCATCCATTCAATAAATGATCTACAACAACCCTACATAAGTAAAATGAAAAGACAAACTTTTTAAGAAATATATGCGAGAACTACCTTTTATCAACTGCTGAAATTCTCAAAAGCTCATCCATATCTCTTGAAATTAAACTTTGCACCCCTTCTGAGTGAAGCACTACCTCTTTTAAATATGTAATATTTTCCTTTGAAAGAGACTGCATTAGATTGGCACCCTTAACAATTGTGTTTGCAACTTCAAAAGCCAAAATTGAAATTTTAATCCCTTTTGTTGTTACGCCTGAAGTAAAACCACCGCTAAGATTTAAATTTGTCATGCTGCTACCAAGCGTGTCCAATACTTCTATAGCCTTTCCAAACCCGACATTACTGGCTCTACCAAGCATTGTGCTCACTTCAGTAACCTACAATGAGAAAAATTACAAAAAAGCATTTTTTTAATATAAAACAAGTTTGGATAACCTCAAATTGCCAATTTGCATAACCAAATGGACTGAAGCTACCAAACATGACAAATTTGTATTACCTATGACTATCAAAAATAATTTTGGGGTCTCAAAAATGTGAAGTTTATAACTTGGTATAGAATAACATCTTATTATTCCAGTATTTACTGAAGCTCAAAAAGATTATATAACATAGACATGCAAATCATAAGATCATAATTTTCCCCATTTTGGGTTCATAAATAGGACTAGTCCACACGAGCTACAACATGCAGGGTAACCTTCTCCCATCAAACAATTGTTTCCTATGGCAAGTCAATAGTGTTTAGGAGGTTTAAACTCAGAAGGATCTACTCTTGTAGGGACATTAACTTGCAATCCTAATGAGAAATTGAAGATGATCCAACAATTTCATTTTAGTGATATCTAATGAATTTCAAGGCCAGTTAGCAATGCCATAGTCTAATAAACAATAGCTTCTACCAAAGTCCCACCACCTCACATAACACTTAGAAAAATCAAAAAAGGAGTTGCGTTTGACTTCTCGATTACTAAACAATATAAGCTGATTCGCACTGAAAATTATTTTTTGTACCTACAAGATAAAACAAATGTATAAATAAAATTTTCATATAAAATAACTAATTCGGTTAATATGATAAAACATACAAGCAACTTGCATAGATTAATATTATCTATATACTTCTTTGCACATACTTGTAACTAGTCTTATAAATTCAATATTCATAAATATCTTATCAAAGTGTTGACTTTAATATATATTTTCAAAAATGTCCAATAATAATAAACAATTTAAGTAACTGTCCATTTTTCCTAATTTTTTGATATGGTTTGTATATGATCTAGTCAAGGGATGACTCACAGAGAAATCCTCTTTTTGTTTGTTGGAGTTCTTCCCCTTCCTACGACCTATGGTTGTTGCTTAGAAAACTCGTCTCTAATAAACTTTCTATCAACTTTTTATAAAGAAAATTTTCACAACATTCTTATTCATCCAAATGTACTTCAAATAAGTTGAATAAATAGTGTGTTTAGAAACTAAAATAGAATATGAATCTGCTAACTTATTTTCCTAATAAAAATAGACTTCTGAAAATAATAACTTCGCTTCAATTCATGCTTCTCTTTCTCATCATTTCCAATCACTATAATGTCATCTACATAGACTAGAAGTGCAGTAACTCCCCCTGCAGCTAAATTTTTAATGAAAAGAGTGTGGTCACCTTGGCTTTGTCTATACCCAGACTCCCTCATGACTTTTGAAAATCTCCCAAACCATGCCCTAGGAGATTGTTTTAAACCATAAAGGGCCTTCCTCAACTTGCATACTTTGTTGCCAATGTCCCACTCAAATCTTGGTGGAATGTTCATATAGATTTCTTCATCTAAGTCTCCATGGAGAAATGCATTCTTATCAGCATATTGTAAGAGCTGCCAATTAAAGTGGGCAGCTAATGATAACAAAATTCTCACGGTATTCATTTTTGCAACTGGAGCAAAAGTCTCCTGATAGTCAATCCCGTAAGCCTGAGTGTACCCTTTGGCCACTAATCTAGCTTTATATCTCTCAAGAGACCCATCAGCATTACATATTGGTGTGAAAATCCACTTACAGGCAACAATGTTTTTCCCTTTCGATTTATCAACAATCTCCCATGATCTATTCTTCTCTAATACACCCATCTCCTCCCTCATAGCATCCCTCCATTCCCTTTTTGACAATGGCTCAAAAAATGAGTTAGGGATAGTAATGGTGTTTAAACTCACAATGAATTTTTAATAAGCTGGTGATAGGCGCTCAAGAGAGACATAGTGAGATAAAGGATAGAGTGGTCACTTAGTGCATTATCTTACACCTTTCCTAACAACAATGGGTTCAAAAAATTGAATATGTAAAGGTGAGTCAGATCTTACCATGATTTCATTTCTCTAGTCTGAGTTGGATTCTTAGACCTGTGTCAGTTTTGGAGCGGCCTTTCTCCTTGAATACACCTGAGTAACACTAACGGGACAGGGGATGACTCGGGTTTAGTAGTATTATTGGGAAACTCAGATGTAATTGGTCTAGAAGGCTTGGTTGTTTCAACAATACGAGCTGGAGGAGAAGGAAGGTCAAGTGTTTTAAGTGGTTTGAAGGACTCACAAGTGCTATCTTCTATCAGTGAAATCTCCCCCTGAAGAGAGGACTTGGAGAAAAAAGGTGTATTTTCTATGAAGGTGACATCTATAGAGATATAAAATTTTCTAGATGACGGATTGTAACACTTGTACCCCTTTTGAGTAGGTGAGTAACCGAGGAAAACACATTCAATGGCTCGGGGCTCTAGTTTGTCTCTATGTTGGCTATGGACATGAACAAAGGCAGTGCACCCAAATACCCTAGGTGCAAGGCCATGTGATGTTCTAAAGTGTGGATAAAAACTATTGAGAATGTCCATGGGACTTTTGTTGTCTAACACAGGCTAGGGAAATCTATTTATCAAATATCTGGCAGTAAGAACTACCTCTCCACAATAGGATTTAGGGACATTCCCTTGAAAGAGTACGGCTCGGGTGGTGTTAAGTAAGCGTCCATTTTTCCTTTCAGTTACCCCGTTTTGCTGAGGTGTGTTAACACACAATGAGTCATGTATAATGCCCTGTGATTGACAGAAAGATGACAAAGTTTGGTTGAAGTAGTCTCTAGCATTGTCTGTACGAAAGTTTTTTATTTTGACCCCAAATTGGTTTTGAATCATTGAGTGGAAATTAGAAATAACAAGACTAACATCAGATTTTTGTTTAAGAAGAAAGAGCAATGTAACCCGAGTGCAATCATCAATTAAGGATACAAACCAACGAGCCCTAGAAACATTAGGTATAGTAAAGGGACCCCATATGTCACTATGAATCAAATGAAAAGGATGAGAACTTCTTTTATTGCTAATAAGAATAGATACTCAATTATGTTTTGCCAATTCACAAACATCGCAATGAAATTCAGAAATATCTAATTCTTGGAACAAACGAGGGAACATGACCTTTAAAACCTTAAAAGATGGATGACCTAGGCGCAGGTGATATAGCCAAATGGCATCTTTATTTGAGGAACTCAGAAATGATAAAGACAAGTTGCTTCGAATTTTTTGAGGAAATTCAAGGTGGTAAAGACCACTTCTATCCTTAGCACGTCCAATCCTCCTCCCCGAGCCCTGATCCTGGAAAACACAATAAGAGGGAAAGAAAGTAGCATAACATTTAAGATCATGGGTAAGTTTTTTAATGGAAGGAAGGCTTGCCGAAATTTTTGGTATATGGAGGACTTTTTTGAGAATAAGGGTAGGTGTGATGTGTACATCTCCGAACCCTGCAATAGTAGCTAAAGAGCCATTGGCTCCTACAATCTTTATATTACTTGGGCATGGGGTATATGTGTGGAAGAATTGAGATGTGGGTGTCATATGGTTTGTGGCACCAGAGTCTACTATCCAAGAGTTAGTATAAGAAGTTTCTGAGGCAGTCATGCAAAAAGGAAGTAGAGGTTTACATGAAATAGCCAAAGAGCAAGTTTTAGAAGGTTGTTCAATAAACCCCATCCTCAGTTTTAGGTCATTCTGCCATATGAGTCAGTTTTGGGTTGTTCTGCCGTATAAGCTTGAGACCTCTGTTGTCCCCCACAGTTTCCCCATTCTTGGCCTGGTGGCTAACCATGCAGTTTCCAACAAGTTTCCTTTGTGTGCCTTGATTTCTTGTTGTAGTTGCACCAGAGATTGTCCTTATTCTCCTTTCCCTGGTTTTCTCTTACAGGATTTTTGGACAGATCACTACTTCCTTTCACTTGATGATTTGTTTTTGCTACTAAGGCTGACCCATCCATGGTTTGTGGTTCAAGCATAACACTCCTTTGGCTTTCTTCTACTCGAATCAATGAAATTGTCTCTTCTAAAGACAGTGTGTCCTCTTTGCCAAGGATCTGGATCCTAACCTGATCAAATTCAAGATTCAATCCGACCAAAAAATCATAGAAACAGTCTTTCCCAATGAATTTCTTTAAGATGGCAGCATCCTCAAGGCATTTCATCTCAAAAACTCGGTAATGGTCAAGTTCTTGCCACAGATTCTGCAACAGGTTTGCATACTCGGTAACAAATTTATCTCCTTACTTAGTAGCTCCAGTGTTAACCTTAATCTCGTACACTTGAGCAGCATCACAAACCTTCGAGTATGTGCGACGAATGTAATCCCAAATCTCCTTTGCAGTGACCAAAAACATACATGTGACACTGATCATGGGATCCATGGAATCCCATAGCCAGGACATTATCATAGAATCCTCCTCATCCCATGATTCAAACATTGGGTTATCCTTTGTCGGCCCTGTTCCACGAAGGTGACTAAACTTCCCTTTGCCCTTGAGATATGTGCGGACAAACTGAGACCATTTGAGGTAGTTCTTCCCATTAAGCCTA
>JAOSBL010000003.1:19641755-19655956 GCA_027568915.1 Erythroxylum roraimae | reverse complement strand
AAAGAATTAAAAAGGTATGAAAAGGAGTATGAGGCCTCTTTGCAAAATGTTGGCCAGCTGGCAAATCAAGGTGGAGTGAAATATAATCTTATTGAGGATGAGAATGATGTCCAACAGAATGAAGAAGTTGATAGTGATAATGATTATGATGATGGTATAGATTCTCATGATCCTCATTTGGAAGAACGTGGCGATTCTAAGCATGACAATGGTGAAAACTCTGGTGGAGGAACATCTCAGGATGATGATGATAATGATGGTGATGGTAATGAGTCTAATAATTTCATTGACGCTCATTTTAAGTATCAAAGTACTGCCAAGGGTAATGGCCATGTGTCCATGAATTTCATGAAGAAGAATTCCATTTTAGATTCCCATTTGCATGCCACTGATACTAACTTGCCATATGCTGGCACCATTGGTGGTCTGTCATCAAGTAAATCGCGGCCAGATTTTGGAAGGAAACGGAGACGCCGAAAATTTTCAGGTGATGTTTTCGCTTGTGTTATTATTTCTCATGTGAATATATGGATGTGCATGTATTACATGTAACTGAATATCACCTACCAAGAAAGAAAATGTTCCTATTGCATTGTATGCATGTCTTATGTGTAATTGTGGTCGTTCCCATTTACGACGTGCAAATGATGGAATGCATAGGACATTTTAAGTTGTCAAGCTTTATGTTACTGATGATGCCTGGCCTTAATTACAAAAATGGTTGGTTTTGGTTGCTGGTATTTGGCAAAAAGATTAAAACTCCAATAAGAATATCTGGTGTAAACAAGATGTACTGATTTTTGTATTCTTATGATTGTTAGTGGTTTTATCTAATTTAGCGTTTCCATAAAATGATAAGACCAAAACATGCCAAATGATAAGATTCTAGGTTGTTGAACTGGATTTTGTTGAATATACTCATATTAAGTGACAAACATCGTGATGAGCATGAAGTCTAATGGTTTTTGTAGTTAAACTTTTGCCTCATTTTTGCCTATATCTTGGTGTGAAGTGCCTTTCCTCCAATATCATTTTTTTTTTCATTTTAAATTTCTATGAGATGTTTTTGATGACTATATTCTGATGCTTGTGTTAACAATGTGCTGTTTGCAAGTCTTGTTGCTCTGTAGTTAATTCATAATTTTGAACTTCTCCACATGAAGAGAAAGAAGAAATTATATACACATATGATTTTCATGTATCTAGATTTTCTTTTGCATATGTTCATATATCATGGTTGAATTATGCTTGCTCTGTTAACACTATAGAAGTGCAATTTGAAATCTAGGCTAATTGTTTAAAATTTGAAGGTGGTTGAAAACTGCTTTAAGCATGTTGGTAGTGGAAGTCCTTTAACTATCCTTGTAAACTTATATTGTGAGCATGGGGGTATTTGTGTAGGTGTTGGTGACATGTGCATTATATTACTAGGCTTTGCTTAGTGTGGACCCTCATGGTGGGCTAAAAATTTTCAAGGAGAAAAATTGGGTGTTGGTCTCCTAATCTAAACTTAGAGTGTTCTGTTTACTATTTTGATTGATTATGCTTATTTATTCATGGTATGATTTCTCATCTTTGGGTGGCGTCTTTGCTGATTATTATTTCCTTTTATTTTCAGCTAGATTCTTGGGTGTGTTATTGTACTAATTTATTAAACTTCAACGATTATTCTTTAAGGTGGGCGTACGTACAGTTTTGACTTACATATTCTGTTTTGGTTTATGTTTATGCATCTTTTTGTCTAGATAGAGTTTTTATTTGCTTTTAATTTCATTTTATGCTGTTCATGCTTGATTGTACATTTATACTGATTAATCACCAACTACTTTATGATTTTGTTAGCATTTCAAAGACTATTCAACATCATTACTAGGTTAACATTGATTGAGATGGTAATGAAAATTGAGGATGATGTTGGGTGAAGGTTAATTAACTCGTCTACAAGTATATAACTGCTCATAAAATAGTACAAATTGCAGACATATGCGAGTTAAAGAGTGGAAGGAAATTAGATATCTTCAGAAGCCATTTCTTCTGCCATACTGACAAGAATCACAGCACCTGAAGTTTCTGCAGTGCTTAGTAGATCATAAACAATCGTCTTATTGTCATATTCTTCAATGCTGACTAACTAAAATGACGGCCTTTTATTCTATAAGGATGATACATCAACATAAGCAAAATGAACGTATTTAGCTGTCTGTTTCCAGCTGATTGAAAACAGTCTTCCCATCATGTCTAGTGTCACAACTTCACATCCAAAGGAATTAAGAATGGTGCAAGTATTCTTTTCAGATTACAATGAATAGTTTTTCTCTATAAGTTGTTCAACGGTAAGGAGGTTGTAATTGAGTTCTGGCACAAACAAAACAAAATGAAATCAGTTTAGTAACTAAATAGGTCTTGTGTGATTTGTAAACTATCACAAAGCCAATTTTCTTACTTTAGCGGCAGGGATTCTGTCCAACTCCTTGAAGATAGCTTGGCCATGTATGCTAGCTGTCGCCAACTACTTAATCTGCAATGGCAATGAACTTCTCTGTAATATGTTCTTCTATTTCAACCACTTGAGCTTGTTAAGCTTGCTTTTTCCCTTTGTTCTGCAGTCCTTTTCTGCATACCTGTTTGGTTACAACCACTAGACTTCACATCTGGTGGGTGTGGTTGTCTTTCTTGTAGTGTGTGCAGAAGGAAAGCTTCCTTGTCTTGCCACCGCTGCTGTTGCTTCTTGTCTTTTGCTATTTTCTCACCAGCTTATTTCTTTCCTTCTCCAAAACTACTACTAAGTTTCTTTTGCTTGAGCTTAACTTCGCCTTAAAACCTTGTTTTACTATTGAACTTTCAAAGACTTTTAAATTTTGTTGAAGACATCTTATGACAAGATTTTGGACTCTTTTAGGGCTGAGATTTTTGAGTTAAACTTCTCTTGGACACTCCCAAGAAACTTGGTACAATTATCTGTCTACCAAGTCTTATATAAGCAGCGTAAGTTGATCCTCAACATCAATCTGTTTGTATGCTTTTTGACAACTTCAGCATCATGTGTACTTCAATCTTATTTGTAAGTTTGAGCACTTGGATTTGCTTGTTTCTGTCACTTACTTGGAATTCCACCTTGATCTTATCCATGCTTCTTGACTTGTGTCACAGGTCTTGATCTTGCACTAAACAACCTCACTAAAGTATGACTTGTAGGCAAGGTCCTAAAATTATTTCTCTCTTCATGGTGATTCTTGCATTGATAGGTTGTTAGATTATGTTGTAGGGAGCTGGTTCTCTTCTTGATTCTACTACTTCCTACTGATCAAAAGCTTTTAGGCAATTGTCAAAACTAGTTGAAGCTCTAATGAATTCTAGCTTTTTATCAAATATAGTCCAAAGTTAGTACTTGTTGGAAACTACCATTAAGTTGGTTGATGTGACATGCCACATGAAATTAACAAAAGAAAAAAAGAAAAGTTCTCAAAACATTAGATTAGGTTTTAGGAGTTTTATTCACAATTATGCTCGTCTTTAAAGCTCTACGAACAAAAGAATTAACCTTAATAGGTATGTGGGAAAATAATAAATAAACAATTAGTTTCTTATCTTGTCTATTCACTTCCCCCCAGTTTGTCCCAACAATCACATAACTCATGAAAAGAACCCAAAAACAAATGACAACAGAGACGAATGAATTCAATTAAGACTCTAGTAGAAGCTGCTATATAAACCTAGCTTTCATCATTAAAAAGGCATCTAGGCAACTCAAAAATTTCATAAAAAAATCCATAAAAGTCTTCAAATGATGCTTACATCCATGTAAATTCGCCAACACATGCATAACTACAACTATATAAAAAATTAGTATAATCTCACCAAAGTAATGAGCTTCGAAGCTTTATGGCTTTTATTTTTTTGATTTCATTTTTCATAATCCTAATGTTGTTGATGAAATAATTCAATTTTTGAAAAAATGACATGTTTTCATTCATTGATCCTCAATTTACATAATACTAGGGGTAAATTTGTTAATAATGAAAATTTCTTCTTTTTCAAAAACATCTTCTCTCTTTGGTAATTCCACATGTCTTCAGAATTAAAAACATTGTTCATGTGCTATGCAGTGTTAGCTAAATTAATGATGGTCTCCAATGATGACTAATGTCATATTATATCTGATACAAAGTGAGAGTTCCAAGTATTAAAGTGCTTAAAAATGGAGCTTGAACTAGTTTTGTTAATTTGCCTAAAATTGTGAATTAAAATTTTATTTTTCTTATTTTGACCACCAAAACATCATAGATTTCTCCCTTGGAAATAGGAGTTGGAGTTGAAAACCAGTGGATTAGGAAAAGTTATGCTAATCTTCTACCAGTCAATCTTATAAGCCCTTAAAGATTATGTAAAGCTCTGTTACCATGTCCAAATTCTAGCACCTATGATTCTATGTTGATTTGGTCATAAACAAATAGGAGGAAGAAGTGTGCAAAAACTGCTGGCTTTCTATTGCAAGAAGAAAAAAACACAAAATATGGTTGCAGTAACTCCACAACAGATGTAGCAGAGGGCAGATAAGAACAAAACTTTAGTTATAAAGGATAAGATCATACTCATTCCTTCATTAAAACTTGTTTTGTGTAACAAGTAACAAGTACCTCCATTATAAAAACTTGATCAGCCTTAACTACTCCACAACAATGCAGCTAAAGTACAAATTGGTACTTGGATAAGAGGAACATGATTTATTCAACCTAACATTGTCACCTAGCTTAGAACTTAGTAACGAAAGAATTTGTTACTGGATTAACAATGTCAACCTAGTTCAGCTTTTGGTTTCCAAGAAAACATCAACTCTCACAATACTATCATCCAAATAATTTGTATCTCTGCAGTTGATAGCTTAATATATAAATAAGAGAAAGTGTATACTACTGATGTGTTTGCTTAATGTAGAAATAAGAAAAAGTGTATAAAATTGATGTGTTTAACACTGTAGAAAGGAGATGAATTTATGAATTTAAGGATTATACAATTGTGACATGAAAATCTATCCTAATTATGGTGTAAAATTGTCCTGCTAAGCAATGACTTATAGTCAATGGTTCTCTGACAAATCTTGACAAGCCTAATTCAACCATTATTAATACCCTCCAACACTAAACTTGAATACGATGTTAAGAACACCAAAATTATGGTTCCTGGGATATAGTATTGGGGTGGTCCAAATATGTTTGTGGTATATACGTATATATGTGTGTGCGCGTGTGTGTGTTAATCTTTAAGGCTTGTGGAAAGACACATGAAAAGAAAAGAACAGGAGAGAGAAATAGCAAGTGGGCAGTAGAGGGAGAAAAGAGAGCAGGCATGGTTTTGAGCCATGTGAATTTTGTGATTGCTCATTGTTTGTGCAGAAGGTGTAAAAAGCTTGACGTGCGGGATGCTGTTCTTTCTCACAGTAGTCATGTGGAGAAGCCAAGTGCTTTAAAACTATGGATTTTTTTGTTTACCTTCAGATATATTCTTGGGAGTTAAATGACTTCATTTATTGAACTGTTGGAGTCAAAATGACTTTAGTTGCATGAATTTTAGCTTGAATGTCTTTTGTCCAAAGTAAATGTACTAATAAGTTATATTAATTCTTGAAATGCTTAGTAGTCTAAGAATTTAGTTCTTGCTTCCATGAGACACTTCATTTATCTTCTAGATTGAACATCTATGCACTTGCCGATACCTGCGTCTATAGATGTGATATTTGACTGTTCAGTTGCTGTGAAATGCAAGGTTGATGCATTAGGGTGAGTTTGTAATTTCTTTTGTCATGAATATCAAATAGTTTTCTTTACGACCTCCATAGTTTACAACAATTTCTGGCTTTTTGTTTCCTTTCCTTGTTTTTCCTGACTTTTTCTCCCAAATTCTTCAGGCTCTTCTTGTGAGATGAAGTTCTTAAACTCCACTGCACAGCTTGTGGAACCCTTTGAAAATCGAAAATTTGCTAGGTTTTCCTTGCAGTATGTTGAAATGGAGAAGCCTAATGGACAAGAACAATGGAAACCCAGATTTGCTGGTCACCAGAGCTTGCAGGATCGAGAAGAAACATTCTTGGTACATGATCAAAAATTGCATTGCGGCTTTGTCAGAGGTCCTGAAGGATCCCAAAGTACAGGATTTGATTTGGCTGAAGATGACTTAAATTATATCAGTAGATGCCACATTGCTGTAGTCTCTTGCATTTTTGGAAATTCAGATCGCCTAAGGTCACCTACTGGTAAAACGGTAATGTGGATTTTGTGTCAACTTTGAGAAATTGGAGCAATTTTGCTGTTACACTTTTAATTTGGGGATGTGGTGTTAATTCACCTCTGATGTGAATAGCCAGTTTGACTTGTAATTAGAATTTTAACCAAACCAACAGTTAGAACATATGAAAATTTGAAATTTTTAGTCGGATATATTTGGTTTTTATTTTTATTTTGAGTCAAGTATGTTGTTTTATTGTAGAAAATCTAATGGTTAAATTTATTTAAATAATATTTTAATAGTACTTAATTAATGGGCTTAAATACTATCTATGTAAAAGAAGTAATACATTCCAACTCAATATGTGAGCTGTGTCAATTGACTCTGACATTAGAGAGGTGCCATCCTGCACGCATATGCACACATGAATGCTCAAAGACAACTCTATTCTAGGTTGTAGTTTAGTGAACAGTTTCAGAGTCGAAACTTACTAGCATAGTCTTAAAGGAAGCACAATGGATACTGCAGTTGATGGCCTTGCTTTTGATGCCTTTCTGGTTTTAGATGCCTTGCTTTTTTTTTTTTCTTAATTCTGACCATTGTTGCTATGTCCATTTGTTAGAATTAGTCTATTGTCTATACTGTGCATGTGCTGATTTGCATTCTTTCTCTCCGTCATTGTTTTTAGTTTTGACATCTTTTTTGAATGGAGTTTGTATTTTGTTGTATGCTGCTCCAATTGTCTTCGATTGTTATAAAATTGGCTTTTAACATGTACGAACCTGACAATATCTGGTATACAAATTAGATTATGCTAAGGATATCTTGAAACTTTTCTTTTGGTCCAAATCTCTTCTATGTTATTGCTGGTGTAGAACAGCCAAATTTTCTGTAGGAGCAAAGTAATGATAACCGACACAGCTTCAGGTTAATGGAGAACAAGATTTGGTTAGTTTCTATTGAAACAATCTGGTTGTAAATGAAGTTATTTTTGGATGCGAACATGATGCATAAGTGACCAAAAGTGTAAACAGCATGCATAAAGAGGATAAGAGGACCAGCAGTTGTGAACAGTATTGATCCGAGGCTCATGTTAGGAATATAAGTTGACAGTTTGAGGTAAAATTTGATACATTTTTCCAGGAAGATTATGCAACTGAACTGAACTTCAAGGATTCTAGCCTCTGAAGCAGAATCACTCGCACTTCACATAGGGAAAATCCCAAATTTTTCACTTTGCTTTCGTGATTGATGGGTTCAAATCTAAGTATTCCTGTAAAGCTTTTTGATAATTGACATGTAAATCCGCTGGTTGTATTAGGATTACAACTTCTGATATTCAAGATCTTGGCTCCATTAATATGGTAACTTAGTCTTCTTACTTTCAAGTTTCTAAGCCCACATCCTGGTGTCAAACATCTAATCTCTAACATCCAATGAGGTGACTTAAATGTATCATGGATTGTATCCAATACAAACTGATCACAGGTAAGCCCATAAGACGAGACCTTAAAGTTGTAACTTTTCCTTTTATTGTTTCTTCTTAAAGTCATAATGTTACCTTTTATTGTTTCTTCGTTGTAACAAAGGTAGCCTAGATAATTAATTAACTATACAAGAAAGTACATATGAGGGCTAAAATAGCATTCTTAAAGATACGATATTATATTTTTTAGAATTCATCATATGAGCTCATCACTTGAGAATACCTTCGTAGATGGTACTGCCAATCTTCTCTTCTGTACCTACTCTTCCATTGTGTCGGACATTCTATGATAGATTCTTTAGTTACTTTTTATAGTACTGCCTATATTTTCTTCTCTATCTCTATTCACACATTAACTCTGATATTTTATGATTTTTCTTTCTGTGTTTTCCTTGGAAATGTTATTGGGATCTGGTGTTGTGCTTGTGACACATTTTGATCATGCAGTCTTTTTTCTTTCAGGTCACTCGTTTGTCTAGGAAGAACGTTTGCTTTGTTATGTTTATGGATGAGGTCACTTTGCAAACACTTTCTTCAGAAGGTCAAATGCCAGATCGAGGAGGTTTTATTGGTTTATGGAAGATTGTAGTGGTGAAGAATCTACCTTATGCTGACATGCGAAGAGTGGGCAAGATACCAAAATTGTTGCCACACCGACTTTTCCCATCTGCACGGTGAGATTGGACTTGGTATTGGTTTTTATTGTTATTGTGACTTTTGAATGTTTAGTGGTATATGCATCCTTGTCATTTTGGTTTCTTTTTTCTTTCATTAGTTAGAGGTTTTTTATGTTTGTCGAGATAGTTTTTGACTTTGGCAATAAATATCAAAATAAAAATCAACTTACTGAAGCAGAGTATTCCAATCTCAAGTTTTAGGTAATCCCCAATAACACCAAAAGTCTTTTCCTCATAAGCTTTCCCCTTCAATAGAGAGACCACAAGGCAATAGAGTAATCAAGTATTTTCACATTTTTCCTAAGCGTTTTGCCTTTTGTTCCTCAGTTGTTAATTTTCCTTTGAATGTGCCTTATGAGAGTCCTGAGGACATTACAGGCGGTAACTCAACTGGAATTTCTGCGTGAAGAAAACAGAGCGATGGAGTTTTTTTTTTTTTATTCTTTCATTTTATTTCATGTAGCAGAAATAGCATCTACTCATGCAAAAGGAGACGTGTTGGCATTTTCTTTTCATGTCATGGATGCTTGAAAATTTTGGTCTGTCATTCACTGTGCCTACTCTATTTTTGTTTTTGCATCTTCGCTTCTTTTTCCTTTTATGCAAAGAGTATGTATACATGCGCCTTGTCCTCCTGTATATTTGGAGTCACTAGACTTCAACAGAACATTTCTTCAGCATAATGGCTTAGAGAAGCTAGTTTTGGACGTCAGGTGCTTGTAGTAGTTTATAGATCAACTCAAGAGGTGGAAATTTGATGCATAATACTCTGGCATGTCTTAAGCCCTCCACACTTGAATATACTTTTCAGGTACTCTATCTGGTTGGACAGCAAATTACGTCTTCAACGTGACCCTCTAATAATTCTTGAATACCTTTTGTGGAGGAAAGGTCATGAATATGCCATTTCTAATCACTATGATCGCCATTGTGTGTGGGAAGAGGTTGCTCAAAATAAAAGACTGAACAAATATAATCATACAGTAATTGATCAACAATTTGCCTTCTACAAGGCTGATGGGCTAAACAGATTCAATGCCTCGGACCCAAACAGGCTTCTTCCCAGCAGTAAGATCTTTTACAATCCAAAATATTTGTATGTTTAACAATTGAATAATGGTTTCCTTTTTCCTCTACCTACCAACTGTAAATGTTTTTTTTCTCTCTTCAGATGTGCCAGAAGGTTCTTTAATTGTGAGAGCACATACTCCGACGTCAAACCTATTCTCCTGTCTATGGTTCAATGAGGTTGACCGTTTTACATCCCGTGATCAGCTGAGTTTTGCTTATACATATCAGAAATTGAGACGGATGAATCCTGCCAAACCATTTTATCTCAATATGTTTAAGGTGAGGTATTGGACTGATCTATCAATCAAATAGAGTGATTTTAACCAAAATAGCAGAAAAAAACTTTCTAAAGAAAATTGTCCTTGCAAATAGCTCTCCGCTTCTTTCCGATTGTCAAAGTTGAATGATGTTTTCTTTTCTTATTAACATTGCAGGATTGTGAGAGGAGAGCCATAGCTAAGTTATATCGCCATAGGATACAGGAGAAACGAAATAGTTTTAGTCAAGCGACAGAATGAAATGCATGTAAATTTTCATCAGATTCCCATTTCTGTACATTACCCTTTACTACACTCAGCGTAGATGATGGCAATGATGGGATGATCTCTAGTGCCCCAAATTTTGAAGAATTCTTCATTTGACAAGTCCTTCTGAATTTGTCATTAGATACAAGTACATAGCTGTCGTGGATTTTGTGGGCTGTCCTTGGATGTTGCTGCGTTCTGGCTGTGACATTTCATACATATGTGGGGAAGAAAACTTATGATATACTTGAAGTATCTTCGTAACACCCATTTCATGTCATTTTTTGAGACCGTTAAATGTATCCAATGCCTTCCATATTTGGCGTTGTCACGACGAACTTTATTACTTTTGTAACAGATCTTCGCATTCTTTTTTTTTCTTCTCTAATTTGTTGTATCAAATTTTGATTGGATAACATCATTATATGGTATGTGTATATGATATTTGATCTATTTCTATCTTCGTCTGTTTTGGGAATTGTGTTTTTTCATTATTTTGTGTATATTCTCTAGTAGTACTTAGTAAATGGAGATGTACTACTATATATATATATATATATGGTGGTTTTTCATTTTTTTTAATAACGTGCATCATTTGTGTATGGATGACAATGGGTCAGCCATGAGATAGTTTTGCCAATTTTTTAAAAAATTAAGTGTAAACGCTTTTTTTAATTGAGTTCAGGTTTAGGTTGCTCAAGTTTAGACTTATTTGAGATCTAACTTTCTTTAAGAAAAATGATGTCATTTTGTTTAAAATAGTTGAGTTTAGAGTCGGTGTGGAATTGAGCCTAGCCAATGGGTAGATCTATTAAAAATACCTAAATTTGAGCCGGTCAACTTATTGCCATCCTTATATTTGTGAGATGTAAGAGTCATTTTGGGGACACAAGTCTTAAGCCCCTTAACATGTATATATTTTTTATATGGTTCACCTTCGTTCAGGCGGTCAGTTATCAAAGAAGCTAATTTTTTTGGTAGCCTATACGATGTCGAACATGTGTTTGTATTTGACCTATGTTCTGAGTATTGGTCTATATTTAACTTGTTTCTATCCAAAATCACTTTTAAAACTTCTCCAATTTGATTACAAATTCCTAAAATGAGCTAAAACAAGGCTTGTAAACAAAATATAGACCATATTAAGTATTAAATCCTATAGAAATAATCCAAACATAAGCCAAATATTCTCAAATTCATGCTGAAAACCTAATTAGTAATTATCAAGTATACACCCATATTCCAACCTATATTCTTCATAAAAATTGAGAGTTCAAAATACAGTCAAATACACGATTGGATAGAGGCTATATTGCACGAAGTTAAGGAAACATGGTCATTGAAACAAGCATGTCTATATATACCTGTGTAATTACATAGAATTTAAAACTAAGAAATAATGCAAATTACAGTTAGCAATATGTACGTGTCAGTGCCCATCGTGTAAAAGAGATAGTTTGAAATAGAGTTGAAAGCATGCATGCTTGTACTACGTAATCTTTAAGATAAGAAACAGTGATAAACACAACTTGTGATATAACCATATCGTGAATTATATCTACCGCCATAATTTCCTATAAATACATGCAAAATTCCTAGTTTAAAAAGACTTTTGTCATTTCTCTTATATTAAGGTTAGCTATTGAGAGAAGAAAAAGAACCTAAAGAGATTGGGAGACTATTTTCAAGACAGAATCTCAGGTTTCATCTCAATTTGGGCGAATCAGTATGACAAATCAAGATCATCCATATACTTTCTATTTTTTATTTCCTTGTTATGTTGATTGTTCATGTTAGGTTGAACAATATGATAATATGATAATTATTTAATATGTCTAGATAAGAGGGAAAACTAACTATTATCTTTGTCAATATTGAATCTATTTTATTTGTAAGTTGAAGTTTCATATGTGATAACTATCTATCTTTGGATTTTCTTACTTTCAATGTTAATTTGAAATATTAGTTAGATTAGATCTATTTGTGCGTGGATGATTGGAAAGAATCTATATGTGGATAGAGATTATGACTTAGATATTAAGAAGATTACAATAGGTTAAGATCTCTGAGCTATAGAGGAGCGGATGTTTTCCATCTTGCTTTCTCTCTCTTTAGCAAGACCAGCTATGAAAATGTTGTTAAGAAATGGATTATGGAATCGAGGCATTATGCACCTGGTATTCGGTCATTCTTGTTGGAACCAAGCTTGGTAAAATCTTCTTGCCCCATTTCCTAACTTTATTGGCGTTATTAATTATTGTGAGGATCTTTGCCAGCAATCAATCATTTTTGCTTTGTATGGATGGTTGTATAAGATTATTGAGAGGTTTGAATTCTCAAACTTAAACGTCATATAAGACAACTTCTTGCTTTCTTTAGTAGTGTCCGCTCGTAATTTAGAAAGCCTCCTCTTATCTGGAAATTTTCTATCTTATATGTATCCCTTGACTGAAATCTTGTTTCTCAAATAATTTGCTGACTTGAATAACTAGTACAGGATATTATGAGCAAGTAGTTAAGTTAGATATTTTTATTACAAATACATGATGCTTGAAATGAAAGTGGGAAAATGCTTTATTGGACATGGTCGTAGCGTTTGAGTTAGTGATAGCAAATTCCTTATTTAAGAAAAACAAGGCGCACTTGGTAACATTTAAGAGTAGCACGTCCAAGATACAAATTGATTATTTCCTTGTTAGGATTAGAGCCAGACCATGGTGCAAAGATTGCAAAGTGCTTTCGACCACATACTTAGCATCGCAATTTAAATTGTTGGTTTTGGATCTAAAATTGAAAGGATGGAGGACACAACAATTTACTAAGCGGTGTCGTAAAATTAGATGGTGGAATCTAAAAGGAGACATGGTGGAACAATTTATGACTCAAATCCTGTATAGAGTCGCATGGTCCGTGAGAGGAGATGTTGATCAGATGTGGGAGGAAGTAGCTCCCTTAATAAGAGCAACTGCCACAAAACTCTTGGGAGCTTCTAAAGGTCGTGGGATGGGCGAATGAAATCTTGGTGGTGGTCGAAAGAGGTTCAGGGAACGGTGAAGGCGAAAAAGAGAGCATACAAAGCTCTATTAGCAAGTACAATAAAGGCAGAGCGGGAAATTAATATAGTAAGGTACAAATTGGCAAAGAAGAGGGAAAAGAAGACAATTTCAGTGGCTAAAGGCAAAGCTTACGAGACTTTGTACAGGAGCTTGGATACTAACAGGGGAGCACAAAATATTTTCAAGTTGGCACGAGATAGGGCACATAAGATGAGGGATTTCAACCATATCTGTTGTATACAAGATGAAGTAGGGCAGGTACTCATTGAGGCCCGTGCAATTAAGAGTAGATGGCAGAGATATTTTTTTAGCCTGGTATAATGAAGGCATCTTGGACAACATAGAGTTAGGTGACCCCTCCGTGTCAGAGCATTTTCATAACTGGTCTCGATGTGAAAGGGTCACAAAGGAAGAAATTACAAACTCTTTGAGGGAGATGGAGAGCAGAAGGGCACGGATGAGATTCCTATAGAGGTATGGAAGAGAAAAGGAGTTGTTGGTATTAAGTGGCTAGTTCAATTTTTTAATGTGATCCTCGAGTCAGCAAAAATGCCGAATGAATGGAGATTGAGTAGGTTGATTCCATTATACAAGGCCAAAGGGGACATCCAACATTGTCACAACTATAGAGGCATTAAACTACTAAGTCACACCATGAAGCTGTGGGAGAAGGTGATTGAAAAGAGAGTCCGGAGAGTGGCTTCTATATCGGCCAACCAATTTGGCTTTATGTCTGATAGGTCAACGATAGAAGTGATACATCTCCCCCGTAGGCTAATGGAATGCTACGGGGAATGAAAACGGAATTTGCATATGGTTTTTATTGATTTGGAGCAGGCATATGATAAGGTTCCTAGGGAAATCTTGTGGAGGTGTTTGGAGCCAAAGGGAATCCTTATGACCTATATACGTGTAATCAAAGATATGTATGAAGGAGCAATGACGAGCGTACGGATGATAGGAGGTGACACGAAACTTTTTCTATTGGTATTAGGCTACATCAAGGCCCCACCTTAAGCCCTTTTCTGTTTGCATTAGTGATAGATGAGCTTACCAAACATATTCAAGGAGAGGTACCTTGGTGTATGTTATTTGTTGACGATATTGTCCTCGTGGATGAGACCAGGGAGGGGGTCAATTCAAGTTAGACTATTGGAGAGAAACG
>JAOSBL010000003.1:19605269-19616325 GCA_027568915.1 Erythroxylum roraimae | reverse complement strand
AATTATCCAAGTAGTTCCCAAAACATACCATTAATCATCAAATTACTCATTAGTTCCAAAAGAGAGGATTGTTTTTAGAGGGCCATTCTAAATAACTTGTGATGCTTCCAAAAATTCTTAAACCACAGTTATCTAAGTAGTTCCCAAAACATACCATTAATCATCAAATTACTTATTAGTTCTAAAAGAGAGGATTGTTTGTCAAACAAAAAAATATTATATACAATAAAACTACCCAAACTGTCACATTCAAAAAATATATACAATCAAATAACTTTACTCAACTAATCTGCTGCCCCTACCTAAACTCCACTATGTTAGTCCCGTACACAAAAGTTATCAGCAATCTCTTAATCTCCTAAAAAAAATATGGCAAAGGAGCTGCTTACTCAGTAAGGGTAACCGATCGTACCCTTAAATTTAAGTAACTCAATATATAATTTTAAAAATTAGTCAACCAATTAAAATATACATATAATTCGAATATACACAACATTACTAAGTCTAATCCAAACAATTAACAAACATCTCAAGATTTTTATCAAACAATGATTAGCATAAATACTAATTTATAACTTCCATTTATGCTTTATTCCATAATTAACCGAATTGCTTAGGCCCTATTTAACCTAATAGGCTTACATTTAATGATTTGTCGGATCATCTCATCATAATCTCTCACCAAGTGGAAACGAAATCAAATGTATAAATATCGGCACAAGGTACCTAAATTTCCCAATCTCTCTTAGTACCCCAGTACTACTCTAGTATCTAGTCATCGATACAAGATATCCCCAAGACTCAGGATATCCCGGTATCACTCTGGTATTTAGCTATAGACACAGGACATCCCTGGGACTCAGGATGCCTTGGTATCTGCTCCACAAACATATACGTAGCCACCACTCACTCATATCGACTCAACCTATCAATCTAAGACCATCGAATGTAGCCTATACTAGGCGAGCCATATATTCTCAATTTTCATCATTTATTCACAACCTATTATTAATCAGTCTCTATTTAAACAACACATTTCGTCGAATTAACAAGAATTACACCTCAATACACATACCAAAATATAATCACGAAACACCTTGTACTTTGTTAATTAAACATAATTCATGTATATAATTATTAATCATTAATATAATTAAGGACTGATTCAAAATATAATTTATTAATAACAAAACGATACTCTATTTTAAGGTAAAATCCAAGGTTATCCTTACCCCGATTTCGGATTCAACTAATCGATAGTCCAATTTATTCTTACATCAGACCTTCAGACCTAAAAATTACAAAATTCTATTAGGCTAATTTACAAAAAATTTCAACTCAAATACATTTAATAATCCAACATTATTCCCTTTCCCATTTTATTCTTAATTATAAAAATAATATCCTTACTAACCTTACCATAATTACTAAAATACTCTTAACTAATTAAAATTCCTGTTTTACCCTCATTCATTTCAATTAATACCAAAAATGCCCTTTTTAGAAATAAGTTCCAAATTTACCCCTTCAATCTTTGCATTTCCTATTCTGCCCCTCAATGCAACTTAAATTTTTAAAAAGATGTCATCTTCTTCACCCTCCCCTCTTCTCCCATCTCATCCTCTTTTATCATTTTCCAGCCACATTTTCTCCATTTTTATCCTTTCATGCAACTTAAATTATTGTCCCAAGCAACCACAACATGCAAACCAACTACAAACTTGTGTAGGATGATGAAAATTCACAACAAAAGACATAAAATAGTAGCTGGAAATTTACCTAAGTGTTAAGGGATGTTAGGGTTGTTAACCTCCACAACTTCCTCCAAATTTTCTGCAAAATAAGCACAACTATAGTAGAAGAGTCACATGCAGGAGAAAGAGGGTGTTTTTAGACATACTTACCAGCTGGAAAATGAAGAGAAAGATGAAGAAAGAAGGTGATTTTTGTTGGTGTTTAATGTTTATTTCCATATGCTATCTTTTATACAGCTTACTAGCCACGGGTTGGGGTGTCTTATTACTTGTGGGCTTTACAGATCTGCCCTTTTAAAAAAATTTCTTCCTCAAACTTAAATTACGTACTTGAGGATCCAAACAAATGAGGATACTGATGTCGAACTTTGTCCTCTACTTCCTAAGGCACCTCTCTTGGAGAATGATGATGACTCTACACAAATTGCACCATCGGAATCTCCTGTCTCCTTAATTTCCTAATTTGTCTATCCAAAAATTAGTCAAATGGTTGGTCAGATAATTAGTTATTATTATTTAAAAATATCAGTATACTATAAAAAGAAAAGATTATACTTGAAATAAATAGTAAAATTTTAAAATAAGATGAAGATGTACATTTTAATTTTATATGATATTAAAAATATTAGTATTTGTTGATCACAATTTGAAAAAATATTAATGTATTTGCTATTTCAATAAATATTTTATTTTTACTTATTCTTATAATTTTTACTTCTTTTTTATTATATGCTAGTTTTATAACAGTTTACGACCGGTTAAACCTTTTGATAAATGCTTAATTGATTATGAAATTATTCCATAATACTTAGTGATTATTAACATAAAATTGCTAAAGATACTCACTTTGACTCATATGTAATTTTATGCATAATTCAGAAGCAAAGAAGTTAAAGTGAGTCGAAAGTACAATATTTAGACCATTTTCTGAGGATTAATTTTCACTTGTCTTCATAGAGTAAGAAGAAGAAAATTAAAAGACAAGAAAGATGGAAACACAAAGAAGAAAAATCAAAGTTGCAAAGGGTTGTGCATGTTGCCATGAAACTACGTGAATTTAATGGTCCATGAATAAAATAATTGGAGAAAGAAACAGCATGAAACGCTACAACAAATGGGAGTAAAATGAAGCAACCATACGTCAGTTGGAATTAATGAAACGCAATTGTTGGGCCAACATGCAAGCAACGTACGTTTGCGTTTCATGAAAACATATGTTGAAGCAAAACAACGCAGCATGCAGATGTTAAAAACAACCAAGAGCAAAACAACGCTAAGACCAAAATGCAGTGCAGAAGCAAGGAGCAACTAAGAGCAAAATGCAGCGCAGCAAGTGGAAGTATAGAGAGAAAACGACAACGCAGCAACAGGAGAAGAAGCGCAGCAGCAGGAAAACGTAGTTGTTGGCTGGGTGAACATGCGTAGGTTTTTAAATAGGTGAATAGTAAAGTGGACCAAAAAAAGAATTTAACAAAATAGATAGAATAGTAGCGCAGAAGAGAGGGAGGTGCTAGCAAAGAGAGTCTTCAGCTAGGACATTCTTGGAAGGGCTGAAGCATTTTTTGTGGGAAAGACCCACGAAATACTAGACGTCCTGATGCCGATTCGGAGGTGATATTGACGCCGACGACCCTGGTTAAGTGTATTTCACTATTTTTTTTTATTTTTTTCTCATTAGAAATTGATTGTGCTATCCTATATTAATTGATTTGGGTTTTGTATATGGATAATCGTATTCTCGTTATTGTTAAGTTATTTGTGTATGAACCCATTGGGTATTGTAAAAAGATGATTTTAATGCATTCATTGAATTGTTTATTTGCAAACTCATTGTTAGAATTTCGATATAATCTGTAATTGTTATGTTAAAATTCATGTATAGCGACTAATGATTCGTAATCATTAGGGATAACATAACTTAGGTTAAATGACGCATCGTATGTGGTTGTTGCCTTGATTAATCAGTTTTTCTAATTCGTAATGCTACTGCCTAATTAAATCTAGAGAACGTATCCTAGGTATTCGATGGTTATGTTTAATTAACGATCGTATCTTGATTAAACACTACCTAAGGGAAACTCAAGTTAATTATTAACTTACGATTAATAGTTGCCAGGAAAGGTTTAAGAACAATAAATCAATGAAATATGTTTAATAAAGATATAGGCCGAATTGAACCAAAGAACCGGGTCGCTATTGAATTCCTCACTTTTATCATTTTTTACATGTTTTCTTTACATTGCTTTTGTTAGTTATTTTAGCTTTATTTTATTTTCTTATTTCTAAAACCAAACCCTCTAACCTAAACACCAATTAATTTCATTTCAACAACTTTACACACGCTCTCTATGGGATCGACCTAGACTCATCACTGCTATAGTAGTAGTAGTCTAGTTTATTTTGACTAGCGTTACCACACGTTGTCACCTTTAAAGCTTAAATCTTTCCTTTGATCAGTTCGGTGTCCAATTTGGATTTTAAAACAATGGGATAAATATTATTTCAAATATTAAAATTTGCTTAAAGAGTATAGTTCAAACTAGCCTAGCCTAGTCGACCTGAAGTGACTCTAATTAACCAAAATTTAGGTTGAGTTCAGACTTTTAAACAAAAAATGTTCAAACTCCAAGTCACATTTGGGCTTAAGTTACTCAACCCAAAACCCAAATTTGATATAAAATGATATCATTTTGAATAAAATAATATCGTTTGAGCAATAAATAAAGCTCAAACCTAATTTGTCATAGATTCAGGCCAAGTGGTTTGATTGAGACGGGCCTCAAGCGTAGGATTGTGAGAGTTGGTAATATCCATAACAAAATACCCAATAACCCCTGGAACCACACCATATATGGTCGCGAAGGCAAAGAAGAAGGGTTTGGAGTCTCTAGTCTTCCTCACTATCCACCTCCATGTCTTGCTCTTCTCCCATAGTATCGACTTATATGTTTTAATTTTACAAAATAGAAATTAGTGGGAAATTTAATTTAGCTAGATATATTATGAATAATTATTAGTAAATAGAAAATTTTATATTTTAAATATATATTAGTAACTAGCTATATAAATAAATATGTAACATTAGTAAATACCCTTTAGTAAATAGGTGACTGGAACTATAGCAATAACTCTAGATGTTGCATATATAAGATTTTATTGCAACCTATTCTTAATTTTGTTTCCTTTTCTTATATGTAGCAACAAATTATTATTATCATTGCCTTTTCATATTAGTAAAGTCGACACTTTAAAAATTGTTACGTTATATTAATTTTTAGCAATACATTTTAAAAAGTTACAAATATGTCGCTACCTAAAGCTCTTTTTGCAGTAATGAGATGAGACCACTATCTCTTTTTTAAGTAATTTCAAAATCAAGCTTACTATTATTTGGTGTTTGGATTTTCTCAGCAGGAATCTTTTTCCCTGTGAATTTACCTCAACTTGCTCTAGTTGGATCTTTAGCATTTCACCGTGGGGCGATGAGGCACCGTTGTTATCATTTTCCTTGTCTAGTTCATTCAAATTCATTCGAGTCCCCTACATTTCGGAAAGTTTGTCAACTACTCTTAATCCCTCTTAGAAAGAACCTTCCTACCAAGCCTTCTCCTACTAGCTGAGGGAGTTTTCATTAGTAAAAGACCTTGATTTTATCCTCTATCAGCTAATCCTTTCCCCCTGATCTTATTAGAGGGATCTCTTTAAAGAGGTCTTATTTTATGCATACTTTGACACAAATGCCTATGTAGCCCACTCTACCCCTAGTAAATGTCACCTTATTTATGAACAATAACATTCTAACATAGTTTGCTAAATAACTTAAGCCATTAGTGACCAGAATTAGAGGGGGTGTTGTGGAAGTTCACTTATAGTAGCCCCTATTTCTATTGGATATCCTCCATATTTGTAGAAAGATTGGTATATTATTTAAATACCATCGACCTCCTTAGTGATGCCTTGCACTAAGCTGTTATTTGAGAACTTGAAGAGGAAGAGAAAAAGGAAGTCCATGTCCAACATTGCCTCTTAGAGTCCTCGAGCTTTCCATTGATTTTGTGCCCATTGTCTAAAATTGGAAAGGCTAACCTTTTCTTAAGGAAGAATCCCACCATTGTCAAAGTGTACAAGCATGAACCTTGTTTGAGGACTTTCATGGGGTATGACAATCACACTATCTCTAAACATTAGTGTGGTAAAGTGGAGCTTTGTGCTAAAAGAATCTCATAATACACATTTTTAGGTAAGAGAAGGTTTTGAGGCTTCTATGAGTTGCTAGGGTTGTTTATAGAGTTGGGCTTAAAGAGTTTATAGGCATTTGGATTAAGGGTTAATCAAGCTTATAATAGTTATAGCTGGGAGCAAAGAGAAACATGTTTTTAAGGGCAAAGGTGGAATCTTTTGCCCTGAACTTTGCCCAATGTCTACAGACTATTCATGTAAAGCCATGAAACAAGGAAAAATGGATAGAGGGGACATTGAAAAAAAACAATTTTTCCTTAATGGTAAGTCAAAGCATAGGAAGGGTTGGAAAAACCAAAGATACACTTTGTTAGAAAGAAGTTCAATAACCACTACTCCTAATTTGACTCTAAGAAGAAGGTCAGGGAGTGAGAGAAGGTAGTTTGAAGGGTGAAGGCAAAAAAAGAAAGAAAGTAGCAACAGAGGGGTGATCAAAAGGGAGAAGCTTTCACTTTCTAACCTATCTCTTGCATTGGCTATTCTTTTGTTAGAAAGATAATTAGGGGAGAACAATAGGTGATTTGGGTTAGCCTTTATTAAAATTGTTCATATAGTAGTTTCTTTTATTTAAACCAAACTTAATTATTTAAAAATTTAAACCAAACCAAACAAATTTACATAAAGTTGGCTTAGTTTAGGTGGTTAGGATTAATTTAATAACTATATTTTTATTTTTATTAAAATGAGTTGTTCATTCTTTTATAATTTCAATATACAAAATTTTTAAAGATATTTAATGTATTTCAATATACACTTTGCAGGTTGGTTTCAGGTTATGGAAAGTTGAGGTAAAGAGGAGTCATCTCCCTCTTTGCAAGTTATAACAATGCTGAACCCAATCATCAGGATAGTGTTCTTAAATGGGTAGATTGGATGCAAGTATCAGAGGGATAGGTCTGCACATTCTGCAAAGGACCTTACTTTTCAGGAGAAAGCTGGCTTTAGTGAAGGAGATCAAGTCAATGGATTCTACCAAGCTATATTGGTATCCTTGATGATGAGAAGCTACAAGAGTGCAGTGGGTATAAATGATAGAAGCAGGCTGAACAAGTTTGGGACAGTTGGGAGGTCTTAAGAGAAGATTTTTCTCCTCCTCATCCTCGGTATTCTAATGCAATGTAGATCCTATCTTTTAGCAGAATTGGAGAGTCCAGTTACGAGTTTTAAGGTTGCGAAGCCTTTACCATGAGAATTTTGGTTTTGGTTGCTGAACTGTTGTAATGTTTCAATTTGTAAATATGTGCCTGTCTGGTTAATGTTTTCCTTTTCTGGTTTTTCTAGGGATGTCCTTAGGTGGAAGGTTTCAATAGTTCTTTGATTGTAGTCTTCTATTTCTTTATGTAGATTTAGTTTCCTTCTATTATTCATAAAGGAAGCTGCAGATGTAGGTTTCTTGTTTCTCTTGGATTCCGTTAGTTCATTTTGGCTTCGGAATGAGACTTGCTCCTTTGGGCAGTCTCTAGTTTGTACATAACTCTTATCTTTTGATTTATCATAATTACTGATTTACCAAAAAAAAAGTAAATAAATTGACAAATTTATTCATAAGGAAATAATGATGGACTTGGAATGGGTGATATCCAAGGAAAACATACATACTTATATGATTATATCATAATTATAAGAAAGGAGATGGCATTTATTAAAAGTACATTTTAATATTTTAGTTCCTACTATAAAAAATTTAATAAAATCATATTCAAATACCAAATTAGAATGATAAAAGGGGTCAAGGCTTAACATGTTAAATTAGATTTAACGAAGATGAAGTGGTATATCTCAGTTTGTTGAACGCAAATTAAGCTTTAAAAAAAATATTTCCCTATAAGCGCAACAAGAATTTTCAATTGGAGTCAAAACAGAAGTTCAAACTACTACCAAAAGTTCACATGCTAGAAATTAATAACATCCGATAAACACTTCGAGTATCAAAAACAGCAGATCATATTTTTCCATAATACTTTTCTAAGTTTAATTAATTGCTAAAATAAATATAACGTTATAATTTTTTTCATGATGAATTCTACGGTTACCTTTTTTTTTTCCAAAAACTAATTTGTTAGGTGATACATGAATTATACAGGTAATATGAATGTATAAAGTTAAAATACAATACTTTACAGGACCCATGAATTATGCAGATAAATATCTATTTTGTTTATAAAAAAATATAAGTTACATTTTGAATACTATAATTAAGTTTGTTTCTACAGAACTAGATAGTTGAAGTGGCCCTTCTCTCTTCATAGTTGATATACTGAAAACGAGATGTGACACGTTATTGCTCTGTAGAGCTAAGACATTTGTTGGTAACTAGTGGTTAGAGATGCTGATGGGCCTTAAGGGGAAAAAAAAAAAAAAAGGAAATTGGTGACATGCCTATAAAATATATGAAAAGCCAAAATAAATAAAAAAGATGTCGTGGTTAACGATTAAAATTTTCTCTCAACTTTTCCTTAATTATTTAACCAGTTGGGTAAGTGGAACTAAATTAGCTTTTGTTTGCTTTTTTTTTTTTTTGACATTTGGTTTTGTTTGCTTTAAACATCTTTTTCCCGAAATCCTGTACTTTAAATTTTTTTGAAATAATTAGATTGCTCTTTCTTCTTTTACACTGTGTTGAAAGTTGAAACATAAATATTTTGGTTGATAATTCACAAAGTTTATATTTTATTTTTTCTTGAGGACTCCTCGGAGAGAAATATGTTACTATTTTCAATCATATTTTTCTTATATGTCTTACCCAATCTCAAGAGAGTATAAGCAATAATTTTTGACTAACATGAAAAAAAATCCAACTCTTATTATTCTTTTTCACAATCTTATCTTGACATAAGGACTGGCAATTCTTAGCTCTGAAGGTACGTAATCCAAGTTCAACTCGCAACGACGTTCGTGTGGGATTTTCTTACTCCATGACTAGAACTTGTAGACTTTAGCAAGATATTCATGACTGGAGAGAAAACAAGCACAAAGGTACTATTCCCACATTTGATTTGTATCCTCTTTTACGTTCAGGATGCATATTTTTGCAGCCAAATCATCCAAAGCATCGAAAGAACTTCCACCTTCTTTTATGGCTTCTAAGGCCTTTTGGCGTAATTTCATAGCTTGAATCCTCTCGCGGCAGTTCCCATTCACAGACTGTTTTATGATTTCAGAGAGTTTGTGAGAATCAGGAACTGTATCAATACCCTCACACACTCGTATAGCAGCATTGAACTGGTCTACGAACATCTGCGTGTTGATAAAGTGATCAATTTGCATGGGCCATGCCAGTAACAGAACCCCCCCAACGAGACCCTCAAGCACCGAGTTCCACCCACAATGAGTCAGGTAGCAACCAACGGCTCGGTGATGTAGAATCAGAGCCTGTGGAGCCCATCCTTTAATCACCAGGCCTCTCCCAGCGACACGATCTTCAAAACCCACTGGCACCACGCTTTGATCATGAACTTCTCCACTTTCCACATCCTTCATTGGATCTTTAACAACCCAAATAAAGCGAGCTCCACTATCATCCAAAGCATTGGCTAGGGCCTCCATTTGACGCTTGTTCAGCGTTATTTGACTCCCAAATCCCACATAAACTACTGACCTGTCCTGTTCACATGTGTCCAGCCATGCCAGTACGTCTTCCGAACGTATAGAACTAGGCCCGCCTCTCTCAAACTTGCTCCTTGGGGTAGACAAGATTGGGGGCAAAGGACCTACAGCC
This sequence comes from Erythroxylum roraimae, assembly GCA_027568915.1. Classification (NCBI taxonomy): domain Eukaryota; kingdom Viridiplantae; phylum Streptophyta; class Magnoliopsida; order Malpighiales; family Erythroxylaceae; genus Erythroxylum; species Erythroxylum roraimae. The sequence goes on along the minus strand of JAOSBL010000003.1, from coordinate 19,606,614 downwards.
CATACTTTGTCGTGTCCCAAGTATTTAGCTTTGATCGCTTCCAAATTATCTTTTTCAATCTCCGTGAATGAGTTGAAAACAAGTCCCCAGCACCGACGAGTTTCACGATAAAGATTATCATAGAAGGGGTACTCAGACAAGGTTTCATACTCCGAGAATTGAAGAAAAGAGTTGGCATTGAGAACTACAAATCCGATAAGTCTGACGTTAAAGTATGCTGCAAGCCGATGCGTCCAAGAAGATAGGTAAACGTCAGGAATGATAGCCACAGGTGGCTTAGGGTGGTTCTTAAACCACTGGACGACTGGTTCATAGAACTCACTCATGGCATCGGACAGATGCTCTAAGTACTTCTCTGCAGGAAGCTCTTGCAAATTCTCGACGCCTGGAGGCAGAGAAGGGTGAGATGGGAAAGGAAGGACTAAGGTTTCGATGGAAGGGTGAAGAGATAGAAGAGAGTTGAGGAATGAAAGGTTCTTGGGGGTGACTATGACGGTGGTTTGTAGGCCACGGAGGGCTAATTGGTGGACTAGGTCAATATGTGGAAGAAGGTGGCCGCATCCTGGATATGGTATTACCAGAACGTGAGCGCCCTCGCTACATGGACTTTCAAGATTCATCACTTCACTTGAATCTCTTCTATCTTCTAATTTATGTGATATCTAGTTTGTGCAATATCGTGGCTGAGCTTACCAATTTATAGATAGAAAGAGCTTATTATCTTTTATGATCAATTTTAAAAATATATCTTTATTATTATATCGACTTGGACAAGAACAATTTACCTTATTTTATTTTATTTTTTAAGAGGGTAATAAAATAAAGTTTATTTTTAATTTTTATAAAGAACAAAATAAGACTCAACTTATTATTGATACTCATAAACAGCAAAATGAGGTAAATCTTCTCAACTTTTTTTTCTTTACATTTTTTCATTTGAATTTTTTGAGATGTTCTTCAAATTTTAATGTTAAGAATTAATATAATTCTTTAGATTCTTCAATTTTGTCATTATCAGATACTTAAGGTAACGTTTTTAATGATAAAAATATACTTTTAAAAGTTTACATATTTATATAATATCAATCAACTTTTTTATTTTATCGAGGACTTATAAAATGTTAATAACGGCTGATTATATCTAGGGAAAAATAAATTGCCATAATATGAAGCGCCGACCCTCACTTTATCTCAACCAAATGAAAATTTGCGCATAGACCAACTAGTAACCTAGTCTCTTGATTACAAAAGCTATGCCTGTCTTACAGCATTTCAAATTATGTTGAATAGCCTCAGTTCATTCGATCCATTTATCGAATTTCTTGATCTCCGTGTAGTCATCATT
>JAOSBL010000003.1:19410785-19421293 GCA_027568915.1 Erythroxylum roraimae | reverse complement strand
TTGAGAGACCATTGAAGTTTTTAATTTGATTGTAAACCAAAAATAATATTCTTTTCCTAAACATTAATACTTTGATTGTTTAGTTTATTTCATGAGTATTATTTTTTTGTAATGGCAGTCATGGCTTGTACATCTTGACATTATAATTTTCTATATTTATGGTACATATTAAGAAGAAGAAGGATGAGATTTATTGTGACATTATTAAGCTTATTATCATATCTACTAAAGAGGCACATTTTGAGAATGATAAAAGAGCATAGTAGGCATAATCCATTAATTCGAGTAGCACATCTTAATGGTATGATTGTGGACAGTAATAATGCATGCATTGAGTAACTTCATATAGATAGGCGTACTTTTTACATATTGTGCTCAATGCTGAGAAATAGTGGTGGATTAAAAGATACTAAAAATATATATGTAGAGGAAATGGTAGCAATATTTTTACATCTCCTTGCCTTCGACGAGAGAAATCGAGAAATCAAATATGATTTTTAGCATTCAGCAGAGACGATAGGTCAACATTTTCATAATGTATTAAGAGTTGTGCTTAAGTTATGGAGAGTTATACTCAAAGTCCTCGAACTTATCTTTTATAATAGCACCGATGAAAGATGGAGGTGGTTTAAGGTAATAATATTCATTTATGGAGTTTTATTTGGTGCGAAATTTAATTTTGGTTGATAATGAGTAGATATGATTTTACTAATTTAAGAATTGCTTAGGAGCTTTAGATGGTACATCTATTAATGTACGTGTACCAAGTATTGAAAAAGATTGATATCGTACTAGAAAGAATGAGATTGCCACAAATGTCTTAGGCGTGTGTTCTAATGGCTATACATTTTACATATCTACTACCTAGATGGGAAGGTTCAGTTGCTTATGGTACGGTGCTTCCAAATGCATTATAGAAGAAATGGATTAAAAATTCCTCGAGGTGAAAGTGGACTACCTCATGGATACTGGGCAAAAGTAGTATCCACAGCATGTTATGTACTTAACAGATGTCTTATAAGATCTATTCTAAAAAAGACCCCCTATGACCTGTGGAAAGGAAGAAAATCAAATGTTGCTTACTTTTGAGTATTTGGCTGCAAGTGTTTTGTTCTAAACAATGGAAAAAACAATCTTGGAAAGTTCGATGCGAGATCAGAAGAAGCTATCTTTTTGGGCTACAATACCGCTAGTAAAGGATTCAGAGTATATAATAAAAGAACAAAGAAGATAGAAGAATCGATACATGTGGTATTTGATGAAACACTACCTTCGATAACAACAACTAACTTAGATGGTGAAGAGCATCCATTGGTACCTAAAAATGCATCGGAGAATCAAACTACACTTATAATACCTTTAGAATTACAAAATTAGGAAGGCCTCTCTGAAGCTAGAACAGAGCAGGCTCCTTCATCTCAGCAAGAGCCTATGCACAAAAAAAACACCGAGAGAATGGAGAGGTCTTGATACACATCAATACATTCTGAGAGATCCCTCTGAAATTCTAAGAACAAGATCATCGTTCAAGAATAACCTTGTTGCTCTCATCTCACTAATAGAACCAAAGACAGTTGAAGAGGTCCTTACTGATGAAAACTGGGTTTCAGCTATGAAAGACGAATTGAATCATTTTGAAAAAACAATTTTTGGAATCTAATATCTCATCAAAACAAATCAATCATTAGGACTCGGTGAGTATTTCATAACAAACTTGAAAAAAATGGTAAGGTGGTAAGAAACAAAGCTAAAACTATAGTTCAAGGTTACAATCAACGGGAAAGTATTGATTTTGATGAAACTTATGCACCTGTTCCTAGATTGGAATCAATTAGAATCTTACTTGCCTTTACATGCTATAGAAATTTCAAGTTGTTCCAAATGGATGTTAAAGTGTATTCTTAAATGGTTACATTAGCGAAGAAGTATTTGTTAAGCAACCCCCAGGTTTTGAAGATGAAAACTATCCAGATTACATGATGAAGTTAACCAAAGCTCTGTATGGTTTAAAGCAAGATCCTTGAGCATTGTATGAGAGGTTAAGTAACTTTCTGCTTGAGAATAACTTTGAAAGAGGAAAGGTCGATAAAACCTTATTTATTAAGAGAAAGAAGAATGATTTACTCATAGTACAAATATATGTTGATGAAATAATATTTGGTGCTACTAATCCATCCTTCTGTGAAGAATTCTCAGCATTAATGCAAGAGGAGTTTGAAATGAGCATGATAGGACAATTATCATTCTTTCTCGGATTACAAATTAGACAAATAGGAAAAAGAATATTTATTAGCCAAGATAAATACACAAAGGAACTCATCAAGAAATATCATTTTGAAAATTCCAAACCGATGGGTACTCCCATGTATACTGGAACTAAACTTGATAAAGACAAAGGAGGCAAAGCTATGGATGAGACAAAATATAAAGGAATGATTGGATCACTACTATATCTTACAAGCTCAAGACCAAACATTATGCTTAATGTGTGGCTTTGTGCATCAAAATGAAAGTCACCTTTAAACAGTCAAAAGATCTTTCAATATCTCCGCGGAACTATGGATTTTGGACTATGGTCCAAAAACTAATTCATTTGATATAATGGGCTATTATGATGCAGATTATGCAGGTGATAAAGTTGATTAAAAAAGCACAAGTTGTTGCTATCAATTTCTTGGAGGATGTCTAGTATCTTGGTCTTGTAAGAAGCAAAATTGCACAACACTTTCGACGACTGAAGCGGTATACATAGTAGCTGCCAATTGTTATGCTCAAATCTTACAGATGAAACATCAATTATGAGATTTTTCTCTAAACTTTTCTCATATTCCTGTATCATGTGATAATTCAAGTGTTATAAATCTTTCTAAAAATCCTCTACATCATTCTAGGACTAAGCATATAAAAATCAAAAATCATTTTCTTAGAGATCATGTTTTATAAGGAACCACTGATCTTTTGCATGTTAATACTGAATCAAGTAGCTGACATTTTCACCAAGCCACTCTCTGAAGACAGATTTTGCATTTTAAGAAAAGAGCTTGCATTTAAAGACGTGCACAAAATTCTGACAAGTGGCTATACAGATTTGTCAGAAGATACGCAAATGATCAAATTTCCTGTATTAACGTAAGATCATTCATCTTCACACGAGATCAACGCTCAAGAAACACCTAATATACCATAAGCAGACTTCTCCCCTCTACTCACCCTCATTGTTATTTGAAGCGCCGCTCTTGACTTTCTGCATTCCAACTCTCTGTTTTCATCTTAAATCTTCTAAACGTCATCCATCTGTCTTACAATGGCACAAACCAGATCAAAAGAACAAAAGAAAACTCCAACTTCTATTGATAGTTATGGTGAAGCTCATGTACACTAGGCCCCAAGTATTAGAAGTACAATAGGTTATAACGATGATGATTCAGGTGAAGAACATTCTTGGTTGATTAGAAAACCACGAACCAGAGGAAGTCTTACAAAGTAAGCCCAAAAAATTTCTGAACAAAAAGAAAACCTTGATGTTGAAAAGAAAGAGGAAGAAGAATCTAGAAAAAGAAAAAGGGAATAAATAAAGAAGGGAAAAGAACATGTGACTGAAGAAACTGCTGATAGAAATAAGTTGTTTCATGAAGAGATGATTGCTAAAGAAAAAAGGGAAAAGAAGATAAAAAATAATTGCACAAAAAGGAAAGACATTAATACCACCAAAAATGTTTCAATCAGCAGAAGCTGAAGTTCGCTATAAAATGCAATACAAGAAAAGAAAGGTGGTTGCTGGGCGGATCTTGCCTCCTATGATGTTTGACGACATAGGTATGCCTATCTTTCCTTACTTTGTTGCCATCAGTTAAGAAAATTTTTCTGAAATTAGATGAGACAGTTTGTGATGAGCTAGTCAAGATATTCTACACACACATTAAAAAAGGAAGAAATTAATGGAAAGTTAGTCATTGTCTCATGGATGCATGAATGTGAAATTTTAATTTATGATGAAATCTTAGGAGATATACTGGAAGTAGCTCCTATAGGGAGAACTAATTTTTCCTGTCATAAGTGGGATATTGATGATCTAGAGTTAGGTGAAGTTGTCAAATCTATTTGCCTTCATACTGGGAACACCAAGACGGGAGACCTTGGAGCAGGCAATTAGAGTTAATACCACAATGCCTTGCATTGCTTTCAGCTACTTCAGTTTTTCCCAGGAGTAGCTCAGTTGAAAGGTGTAGTCTGTTTGACACTTACGTAGTGTATGCTGAAAGGAAACATAATGAATCTTCTAGCTATGATCTTGAGGTTCATGGTGGATAAAGGTAATCATAAGAATATCACCAGTTACCTACCTTATGGGATGTTGCTCATAAGATTTTCAACCATTATGGAGTTCCTTTTGCAAATCTGAATTGGTATGCATCCGCTAAGTTTCACCCTTCCATTCCCTATCAATTTGGATACAGATTGCAAAACAATGTATGGGTAGACAAAAGATCTGAAAAAGTAGCCGAAAATTTAGATCTTGCTCCAGACCAACAAACTCTTGTCCCTCCTTAGGATGAAAATAGTGTATATCTTTAACAACAGCTGAAGGATATTCAAGCCAATTAAGAACAAATGCCAGAACAAATAGATAGCATGCAGATTCAACTTCTTGACATGCAGATTTTTCTCAGAAGAATCCTTGAATCTTTTCAATAACTCTGTTGCTATTTGCTATTTGCTTGGCTTATTTATACTAATGATTTTGTTTGATACATTATTTGCTCTTTCCCTCCATTTCATTCTATTTTATTTAACTTCCTCCTTATCTATATTATTTTTGATAATGACAAAGGGGGAGAGTTTATGTGGATATTTTTTTGCATATTTTTGCATTTATGATGATATATTTCCCAATGTTGCTCAACGCGTATTTCTCAATGCCGCCTCGATTATATATGTGATTGATTATATTGTTGAACTTGTAAAAATCTATGATATATAAATGATAGGTTCCTTTCTTAAGAGACAGGTTCCTTTTGATTATGTATGAACGTATAAACGTCAAAGGTATCTTTTAAAATCATCTATTATCTTTTTGAATTTTGAAAAATACATCTATTATTACTTGTCATCGTTAAAAAGGGAGAAATTGTTAGCTCAAGGATCATGATTAACGATTTTGATGATAGTTGTATAATATTTCAAAATTCAAATTAGATTTATTTTCTTTTATTTTTAACGAGTTAATTCTCAAAAGGAAATAAAATCATAAGAAATACGCTTTCTTTCTTGCATGAACCTTCATTATGAACTTACTTTATTAGAAATGGTTTATCTGAAAGGATCCTACTAATTATGAAGGTCGCATATTGCTCTGTGATCACTGGAAGAATTTTAGCAAAGATAAATGTCGAAATTATTCAGATTCAAATCGATCCAATTGACTAAGGATGCAAGAGAAGCAACGACTAGTTGAAGGAAATGACTATTTAAAGAAGAGCCAATGCAACTATGAACAAGCATAACTGAACGATACAGAAGCTTGCGAAGCTATATTGTCAAAATTCATGAAAAGCATATACATTCTTAAAAGTGATATCTTTGTAAAAATTCTCTTGTGCATTAGAAAGTGAAATTCTGTTAAGAGAGATTACTGAAGGTCATATCGAGCGAACCTCATTTTTTATTTGAGAGGTTGCAGAGGCTAATGAAATACTACTAGTGTGGAAGGTTGAAGAACCTTGAAAAATATTAACTTGTGAGCTTGTAGAGGCTCGTCAAATTACTATTTGATTTTATAGTGAAACACTCAAGTTGGATATTTGGGGACTAGACGTAGGCTTGGGTTGTAAGCCGAAACTATATAAATCGACTATGTCCTTATTTCTCTTCTTTTGACTTTTAAATTTTTCACGTTATATTATATGTGTTTATTTCAGCAAGAGACTCCTTCTGTTTTTAAGTTGCAAGAGGTTCTTTTCAGCTTTTTTAACAGGCGCCTTTTATTTTTAAATTGTTTTAACATAATTCATCATTCAATAGGCTCTTTTCGTTTAAGCAGGTTTCTATCCTACAAAAGGCTCTTATCGCCTAACAAGCTCTCGTTGTTTAAAAAGCTTTATTGTATGACAGGCTCCTACTATTTTTATTCGTTAATTAGGATCCGTTTAATATACGAATTGAAAGAACTTGCGAATTTTTTTTAAGTCACACACTATTCACCCGTCTCTTGCATGTGTTTGCTTTATCACTCCCTAGACCTCGTGCCTTAACAGGACTTCAACTGAATGTTGTTGATGATGATGATTGGAATTATAATAGACTAATATGTTTAATTATATAACCTATAATTACTTTGTATAAGTCTAATTAAATAAAATTATTTAACTCATTCTTATTTATATTTTTATTATTTATTAAATAAATTGTATATAATTTTATCATATTTCTTTTTATATGTGGGTTATTATTATTTTATATAGAAGAAATTTTAAATTCTATCAATTTAATCCTAATTTTTTAAAATTAAAATTTTGACCAATATTTGATTGATATTTTAACAGTAAGTATATATCGAAAAAAATCGATACTGGTTAATACTAAAGTCCCATAAGGTATTTTTTGTTTAATACCAATTTTTTGTCAATATTATTATTGACCAGTACGGTACAATATTCATACCTTTGAGTTTAATAAGCAAAGGTGACATTGGTAATATATTGATAGATATTGCGCTGAATTCCTACCAAGTTAAAGATTTTATGAATTTAAAATTGAAAATATGATGATTACAAAAATAATTTAAATATTCTTAGACATTCAATTGTGACCTAATGTAAAATTTGATGTTTAGAAAAATTGTTTTATTAAATAAAATAAATTATATACAAAGGTAATATTTATAATATATTATCTTAAAACTCAAATTTTGAATATATAAGAAATCAAATTTATTTAAAATTTTCAAAATATATTTGAATTCATTTTAATTCTGTGTGAGTTATTTTTTAAAATAAAAATTAGAATAAGACGAAATTGAAATATATTAAAGAATACAAATATTAAGCAATAAAATTACAGCGAGCGATGCCTAACGTTGTGTTTGGTTCCTGTCCCCGTTAGTGGGGACAGAAGACAAGACATAAAAATTCTGTCTCGAAGGGGCGTTTGGTTGCTGTCCCCGAGTTTCTGTCCACCATCCCCGGATGACAGGAACATGATTTTTTGTTCCTCCCTTATAGAGACACGTTGTCCCTGTCTCCGCAACATAACAAGCTTCGTTTGACACAACTAACCCCCGACTCCAGCTACCCTATTCTTCCCCGACTCCTTCGGCTCTCGTCGTCCCCGACTGCTGCTCATCTGTCTTGGATCGCGTACGCTGCCCTTCGTCCCAGCCTTTTCGGATCTCTTCGTCCCAGCCTTCCCTCTCGCACGCTGCCCTTCTTCCCTAAGACGTTCGTCTCTCCAGGGTCAGGTAAGTATTTGATTCTATGGTGGAAAAATGTCGGTCTTCCTTGCTTGACGAACACTCTGGTTGCGCAAACGTGGCGTACATTGTCTTCTTCTTCTACTCTCTGTCCCTCTTATGATTCATTGTGTGGTTGACCCGGAGACCCACTTTTTTTCTGGATCCAGCAATGCATGCCCACTGGATTTTTGAATTGACTTCATGTGTTGGATTTTAAGTTTGTTGGTTTTGCTTTCGGGAAGAAGGAGTTTGGTTGGGAGGTTGATTCACTTCTCAGTGTTTTGATGATACACGATTGAATGTGGGGATTTGGTTGGGGATTTGTATACTGATCTGTGTTGGGGTTTTGTTGTATGCAAAATTGGTGAGAATAATGTTAGTTCCCAGGATCTGATGTAGTTTTAGTTTCCATAATGTGTATGCATTGTGTCATTGTGGTTGGATAGCTGTTGAAATTCCCTAACCAGTAACATTGGAAGTGTTGAAAAGGGTTAAATTGATATGGAAATGTTTGGATGAATGCATATAAATGTCAGAGAAAATGTTGCATGTTATCAGTCGACTACTTGAACATGTTATCTTCCATACTTCTGAGTTATACATGGTTCTGAGTTATATACATGTTATTCATTCATTACTTCAACAGAAATGGTGTTTGAGCAATATCAGTCATTCAACAAGGTGTTTCTTACATATGGCAATTTGATTCTTAAAAATTTAAGTGCATTGGTCACTTATCTGAAACTGTTGTATTGGTTGATGCTTGCAAATGCAGAAAACTTAAATGGGTTTTGGATCCTTTCCAATAAGTTAACCTGTTTCTTTTGTTTCTGTTTAGGAATCATTGGTTGTTGTTGATCGGTGAGAGCTTGCAATTATCTCCAAAGATTATCTTCGATTTCTGTTGACAGGTATTTGATATATTCTGAATTTAATCATCTGTTTAAATTGTAAATGAGATAAACCCTTGTATTGTTGGTTGGAAGATGTTGATGTTTGTAAAATATTCATGGTTTATAGGCTTTCACTTTAGATATTGAAAGAAAGCAGGCAATTTGTATGTATGTTATGATGATGACTGCTGTTCATTGGTTGATAATTTATAGCTTGTACAATTTTCTGTGCAATTGATACATCATAAACTAATGTGGTCCATCATGCTATATACATAAGATCATGAACAATAGCTCATCAGCCTTTTTAAGCCTTTTACTAGAGTAATGTTGAAGGAGACATTTGCAAAACACATTAAAATTACTATTGATGGAGGCTTCTTGTAGGCTTAGTAAGTTTAAAACAATTAAATAATAGTAATAAGTTTCTAACTTTGAGATCATATGCATACCTAATGTATAACATATCTATTGAAAAGAATGTTCTGGTCAATCATGCTATATATCAGAGTTTGTATGCTTTTCATCTCCCTCTTTACCCCCGAAACCAAGATGAGTGCACACAAAGCATAAGCTTCTTTCATGTGATTGAAATGTATATAGCCATCACTTTTGAGAAGGGACTAATAAAGAAACACATATCATGCTTTAGTTTTCTTCAAATGGTAAGCATCATATTTTATAGATGCTTGGGTTTTGAGTATGCTCAGTCAATGTGTCTTTGCAATATACAGAAGTCTAGGAAACTATTATTAACAAGTTAACATATCAACAACTCAAAATAAGAGACCTCAAAGTTGTCATAAAACATCAGAATTCTAAGGTCTTTCAAAACATCAAGAACACAACTGGTCAGACCTATTAAAGATGTCATAAAACTTAAAATTCTCAAATCATCTCTATGTTGTTAGCCTCTTTTCTTCATTTACAAAACCAAACCCGAAATAACCAATCATAAGAAATGACAACACACCATTTCTACTTCCATACAAATTAGGTTATTATTATTTGAATTGTATAATAACATTATATTTTCTGACAGTATATAAATATGTTTTTGATGCATTGTAAAGAAAAAGAACAAGAGCCTCATGTTTCTGTGATTTTCTAGATAAAATATGGACACTGGAAATATATATATATATAGGGAGTAGGGACCCTTTCTTCTAGCCTTTGAGTTGTCATAGAAAAAGAGAATGTAAAAAAGCAAGACCCTCATGTTTACGTCTTCAAAAGTTGCTTTCAACTTGATATAGAATTCATTCCTTTATTTTGTCCACAAAAACTACATTATTATTATGATTATTTATTAACTTAGTTGAGTCTTTTAAAAGAATTTCTTTTATGTTGTTGTTGTTGCATCATCTTCCTTCTCAGTACCAGTCCTCCTCGATGCATAACCACAATGAAAGCATTGTTTAAACAATGCAAACATTGTGGGTGTAACTCAATTAAACCCTTCCATGTACTCCATGTGACACTACCCACTTCCTTTTAATAAAACCGAAGGTAAAATTTTGGTGGAGTTATCTTTATGTCATGTGAAGTGACTCTTCCTCTCTCACCTTCCCAATTTAATAATCCATGATTATACTACTAATTGCATGTTATTAATGCCTAGATCACAGCCTAGAAATGGCTAACAATTGTCAAATAAAAATCATTACTAGGCTCTCCATCCAGCTACAGAGCAACTTATAATATAGAATGAAGACAATACACACTAGAAAGCCCGTGACATGTGTGTTGGATGAGGGACTTGAGAGTCAATCAATAAGACAAACTAAAATGTACCTTGGTTGAAACTAAAGTGAAACACTTAACCTGCTACAAAGAACAATTAAACTGAAAAGACATACAGATGAGAGACATCTGTTATCACATACACATATGACATGACAAAATCCTACAGTTTGCAGTTCATAACCAATGTACAAAATGTATATGAGAGCAAACAATAATATCATTTGAACAATGTATAAAATGAGCTTGGTTTTGATTATGGACTTGGTTTTGATAACAATGTATAAGTGTTGATTGTTAGTTAACGAACGAATGTCGGTTGGAATTAAACATGGATATATTTACTTTGCAGATAGTATTTAAACATGGACTTGGTTTTGATAACAATGTATAAATACTTTGCAGATAGTATTTATTTACAA
>JAOSBL010000003.1:19396435-19410685 GCA_027568915.1 Erythroxylum roraimae | reverse complement strand
TATTATTATTATTATTATTATTATTATTCGTGATGTGTTTGAAATTGTTATTATTATTATTTGTTAATTTTTTAACTAATACAAATCATTCATAATAAAATTATCAATAAATTACATATTTCTAATCATATTAAAAATTAGGGGCATTTTTGTCATTGGTTATAATTTTTCTGTTCTGTCTACTGCAACCAAACACATCTACCCTAGAGACGGAGGTAGTTTTTTCTGTTCTGTCCACCATAACTAAACAGCTCACTGTTCCCACTTTTTGTTTCGTTCCATCTCTAACTACTAGAGACAGCAACCATACACAGCGTAAAAATCAAATGTTTGAATGCGTGCAGTGAGTTGAGTCAGCAGCAACTGGAGGCTCCCCCTTGGGAGGCTCGCCAAGATGCAGTTTCGGTGAATCATTCATAACCTCAGTTCTGTCCCTGACAAGAGTCGCCTTTTTGTTCTCCTCAGCCTTTTCGATCTTCTCTTTGGTCATCATACTGACATCTTCAGCTGCCTTTGCTACTGCGGAAATGGCACCTGAAATCCAGGAAGCACCTGTTAATATGTAACGGTTGCTCATCATAGCAGATCCTGCATCACTTGCCACCTGCTCAGCAACCGAAAAGGCAGACTTAGCCTTTTCGGACACATGGAACCGCTCGTCCATCTCTCTGACCTTGTCGTTTACAATGGCTGTACCATGGCTAATTTTATCTCTTATGCCCATCTTACGGTCAATAGAGGAAACAGTTGCAGAAGCATTGGCCGTCAAGTGGGCACGTTCATCCAAGGATTTTGCCTTATCGATAGCGTCCTTCGCTAAGACAAAGCCCTTCGCAAGCACGGTAGTTACCACATCTTCAGCCCTCCTGAACGCAGAATCGGTAGCAGGTGGCTTTTGGTCCTTCAATGACAAACATAAATAGTCAGGCGAAGATTTACTTGTCATGAGCAGCTTTTCCCCCCACTTGCTCCTGATTCCAGAGCAAGCACGTGTATTCAAGAAACATTGATATAATATAATTATCAACGTAAACTAACTCCTGCACGACCATAGAGCGTCACCTGTGTGTCCCTTATGTTTGCACAAAATTTTGTAAATGAACCCAGGACCATAGTAGTTTATAGGAGACAAGCTCCGTGCTCAGCGTTACTTTATACCTTTTGAGAATGATTGTGAATGATAAGTGGGCGAAATTTCCTTTTTCTTTTTTTGCATTACACCATAAAGTCCCTATTTCACTCGCAATGTACACATGTCATTGATGTCAAGAAATCATTTAATTCTAAAACTTAAAATGAAATATCATTCTAATAGGCCTCTCGCAGGAAATAAGCACAAATAAACTTCAAAAGAAGCTAGTTCAACTCATGCGTGGAGCAACAGAATAAAGTATGCGAGGGCAGTGGCGGCGCAACGGCTTTGCCCTCTTTGTGACAAGGACACAAAGGAAACATTTAGTGGGGAAGTGAGAGTTTAAGAGTTTAAGGGCAAATTTAGTACCAAGGACTTGATTCTTGTTCTTTAACTGCCCTCACTGAGATTTTAGTAGCTCCATCTTTGACTCAAAACTTTCCACGCTATGTTCAGAAATGATTCAACCAGAAAACTCATTGGAAGGACCAGAAAAGATTCAAATAGCATTCCAACAATGGTAATAATAATCCAAAAAGAGGAGGAGCAATAGTGTGGCATGTTTTTCCTCAGTCAAACTCAAGCTAAAACATTCCAAGAGTTCCACAAATAAATCGACAGAAAAAATTGTTCGTGCTTCCATAGTCATCAATTTTGTTAACATACAACAGATCTTACTAAGTAATGCATAGAAGCTAAGAAAATATGCAGGTAGTCATGAAAATTGTCATCACATCCTTTCCTTCAAATACAACTAACTGCAGCATTATGCTTGATGATTATACATAATATGTTGAACGATTAACTAGATGTTTTAAGAAAGCCACAACATGCTTACCGTGATTAACGCGGCAGCTTCAGGCGGCAGCATGTAATCCTTAGCAGGTGTAATTGTAACAGAATTATCAGCCACAGTGAAACCCTGAGTAAGTGAATCAACTGTAAAAATTATATATTGGATTCCTAGTGGAAGCTTTACACCATGGCCTTCCTAAAATCCCTTAAGAGGGAAAAAGTAATAGAATATAAAGGACATAAAAAGAGTAGAGATCATATGTCATGTCTTGTTTTTACTAGGAATTCCTTAGCTCAAGCTATTATTCTTAAGATGATGGATAATTTATTCTCTTGAAGTATGGAACTGAGTGGCTTGCCAACTTTGCAATCATGTAATTTTCCTTGAATAAATACTATCAAGTCAATAAGATAGAGCATTTCCATACGGAAAGAAGCATTGCCATATCAGCTCCCCGTGCCTCCTTGAAGGTAACAAAAGCTAGCTGAGTTGTTTGACTTTCCCTAAAATGTATTAACAACTATAGCATCAGAAAGACTTCTTTGTGTCCACAAAATTTCTAAATCAAGATCACCGACCTTTGCATTTCAACATACTGAATATCACCAGAGAATGAGAAGAATTCCTTGATATCTCTCTCAGTAGCGGCCAATGAAACATTGCTAACTTTGACTGTTCTCAGCTACAAGACGAAAATAGCAGATATACAGAAAAACTGAAATCTCTTCTTCAGACTACAACAGATGGCATATCTATTAGAAACGGCTGAGAATCTTTGGTAATAGTAAACAAAAGTAACAATGTAATGCCGCTGGGATTTAGTTCATAGATCACTTTAAAAAATGAGAACTTTCCACATGGGATGCATGATCTCTTCCTCCCACATCCTAAGTCTAAGGGCCCACTGGATACATCATACTAGAACTTCTCTTCAGACGCCTAATTGATGTTCTCACACTAAAAGATGTTTTTACTTACATCAGAAACATTGATAGTCCAGCTTGATGCCGAAGTCGTCTGGGAAACTGTTTCACTAGTCTGATCAGTATGGATAGCTTGGACCTGTTCATGAAATTAAAGTGAATTTATGAGCTTAAAAATGTGTTTCCAATCTTTGGAAAACTGAAATCAGGGCAAGAGAGTAAGGTGACAGAACCATGCATTATGAGAAAACTAAAGTCAAAGATCATTAGAATATCAAACACATTATCAAGAAGAGAAGCTTTTACCTACTAGGAGTGTTATAGTAGTTATTTTTGTTAATGCACAACGATTTATCCTCACCTAGTCGTCATTTCCCTGGATAAGAACACTAAAAGTTCTTTGACCTCTGCTGCAGTTTACAGAAAATTAAGTTCATTCTATCCACATAAACATAAAAAATTTCTAGTGAGATTTTCATAATCATGGAATGAAGTGTGCTCTAAAATAGGAACTGGTTGATGAAAAGGAAGCAAACATAAAATGCGAAAGAGTCAGAATACTCATGTCCATCAGATTGCTCATAAACGGGTAATGATAATTGGTCTGCTACAGAATGGAACGTTAACATCTAAAGGTTGTCCACTGTGAAGATGATCATGGAGTGAGGGTTCTGAACAAAACTTTTTCCATTGACAAAACATGTGTTCATATGAACCGTAGGAAACAAAGGGGACACTGTTTCATGTCACTCTATTTCCTATCAGATTTGAGAATGAAGATGGAACAGTGTTAATTACCACTATAAGCCTCAATGCAACACAAGATAAACCAAGGTGGGAACTGAAAACCTCATAATCTAACCTTTAATTGTTTGATGTATTGCGGTTTCCGAAGATGGGAAAACTCGCTAAGTTCGACTAGTGTTGAATGTATTGGCCTTTTCAGAAATAAGAAAAAGAAACTTATCATTTAAGCTAGACTACTTGGTGAATGCACTGCCCTTTCCAATAATGACAAAAATTTATCATTTAAGCTACGTTTTTGATAAATATTTTCCCTTTTCAGGGACATTACTCCCAGGCTCTTTCAACTTGACCAAACTGAGGTAAGACCTCTATCTACAGTTTGAGCAATCATTACTAACAAGCGTAAGAGTGAGGCCGTTAAATATTCATATAAGAAAGAGATCATTTATCAAAATGTTTTTTCTGTGCTAAGAAATACAGATGAAGACGAAGATTCTCCTGTTTTCTTTTCCTTTCGGACATAATACAACAGCCATACATTGTTTATGAGCATCTTCCAGATCTCTTCCATCTTCCGAAAATTTTTTCATGAACCACTGTGTCGTGTAATCATGTTTCAAAACGCCAGGTTTGGAGTACCGGTGGAACGTTGATACTCTTTTAGAAAGAACACCAATCCCTCCATAACGAATCACCCATTGAGGTATTAACAGTTCAAACACACATATAAAAATGATTGATTCTTTTAACATGTACTTGACTTGGCCTGTTAAAAAAGGCTCAACATCCAATCACAGAACGAGATAAAACGTTACCCTGCAACCAGAAATCTAGACTCAATTTACACTCATGGTTCACGTGGTGACATGTTTCATTGATTTTCCCAATAATAAACAACCAATTACAGATCAAAAAATTAAAACAGTACCCCAAACCTCGTCCTTTAACAGTTCTCATTGGGCTCATTTTCATTACAATCTATTCAAAGCAAAGACTAGGTGAAGAAAATGAAAATGAAAGACTCACCGACATCACCAAGATCGTGGAAACTGTTCCCAGGAAAATTAAGAGCCAAGAGAAGCAATGCTTGAGAAAGATGAAAGACGAGTGGCTTTTTGAGGAAGGCACAAATGAAAGGGGATGGTTCTGTTTTCCTTCCTTGGCGAGAAGTTCGCGCGTTTGTTTTGGTGTAATATTTTGAACGTAGAGAATAATGATTTTCTTTTACCAAAAATAATAAGATTGTATTACGCCAAATCAAACTCGAACACATCTCTAAGGAAACAACCACTTTAGACAAGAGATGAGCGGCTTGATTCTCGTCTCATGTGAATAACATGATTATTATATATGTCAATAATTTCTTTCATCAATCACTAATTAATCTAAAATAAGAATTGTCTTAACCAAACACAAAGCATCCTTAAATGATAGCTTCAGCAATACTTAGACTAAGTTGACCATTTAGAGGAAGAGCACGAGCTCCCAGCATCTGACCTAAGTAAGCTTTATGAATAATGTAATCTAATCCCGGCCTACTTGGAGCAGCGTTAACTAAAGCTTCATATTGCATTTTAGGAATTTTGGGTTTTGGTCGTCCACTTTTGTTATTGCACTTCAGATTGATTCTCTATTAGAGAAGAACGGGCATCTCAAACTGATTCAACGTGTGCTTAGAAGAGAATAATTTCATGGGCAAATATACGTCTTTGCACCTAAATTATTTGATTTCAATTGCATCACAACCCACGGAACATCATTGCAAAAATATATACATTACTAATGCCAATATTACTTAAGCAAAAGGGTCACTTTTAACCCAAATTTTTTCACCGATCAACAAGTTTAACCCAAAATTCAAATAAGTCTGTTAAGTGTCAGTCAGCACTAACCTTGCACTTCAAAATTATTATTTTGTTTAAGTAAGTGGGTCTCATTTGCCACGTCATCGCTAACGGGGCAAATAGAGCCCCCTTCTTAATTAAAATTTAAAAACGTAATTTTTAATAAAAAGTGGAACCCACTTTCATATTATCGTTAACCTTAAATAGTTAACCTTAGGATCACGTGTTTGATAATTGTCTTAACCCTAATCATGTGATTAATTTAATAAAAACAATTATTAAGTTAACAAAGAATTAGTTATGATAATTAAGCAAACATATTAGATGTGAAAACGACAGTCTTTTTGTTACTGTCTCGTCATTCTTCATCATCTTCTTCGTTCTCCAGCATTATTGGTCACCAAAGGTGAAGTTGGTAGAGGGAAGTATCAATCGCACAACATGGTGATCTGGATTTATCAAGAGAAGTCATCATTGTTGAGCATTGAAGCTTTTTGAGTTAACTGAGATATGTTAGGTTTTATTATTGTTGTCTATTAGATATATTTGTGTGTCGAGATGCTTCCTTCTTGTCGGTGTGGTTAGATAATGGATGTAGTTGTTAGTTTAGTATTGGGTGTGGTCCCGAATGTTTGTTTGTCTACTTTGTTTCTGTGTTTCTAGTCCCCGTTGTGGTCCTGTTGTTGTTATTGTGATTTTTATGTTTTTTTCGTTAGCTTTAATTAGAGTTTTAAATATCACTCTGCATCACATATGTATTTAGTTCCAAACTGTTTAGGTTTGCAAGTTTTGGGTAATCTAGTACTCCAACAAACAAGTCTTTTAAGGGAAATATTTCCCTTGTAAGCTTTTTGTAAAAGGAAGAAGGCACTAGGGAGTTATAAAAGTTGGTGTCCTGGATGTTCATCTATTGTCCATCCATTCTTTAATTTCAATTTTTGGCTCTTCCATCGGGAATTTTCTTTAGCATTGACAATTTTGTAATGCATCTTAATTCTTCTTTTGCTTAGAGAATCCAACCTTTGCAATTTGTAGTTGTATCAAAGAATACTCAAGGAATCATATACAGATAAGACCAACTAAGCATTTACATGTAATTGAATATGTCAGTAGAAATTTGATGAATATGTTAGTAGAAATTTGATGGATATGTCAATATGTACCATTGAAGTATAGTAGATGTACACATTTTTGCTTAATTTGCAACTTTACAAATGGTGAAATGTCAAAAATATGAATTTACTGAAATAGTTTAGGCTATATAAGCACTAAAACTCACATAGTTTAGGCTACTTAATACATACCAAATTAGACTAATCAAGCCAATTTTATTCTTCCAAACTTAAATTGCGATCATAGTAAATGTTTAAGATAAAGCTTGGTAGGGCTTAAGCATTTGACTGAGAGTGCCACTTAAATGGAGGGACATGACTTCATTGGTGGATCTTATTAGCTTTTCACCATACTTTATACAATTACATTGAATGGGTAAGGAAATTGGCGTTGAAACAAAAATCTATAGCTAAGAATTCTTTAAGGTAAACAAGAAATGAACTTGCCCAAAATTTATATTTTGAAATTGCGTGAAAAATGCTAAGTTTTTGTCTGTCTATACTACAACCATGTTATTTGCTAGAAATGGACTACTAATCATTATTAAATTACTAATCATTATTGAACTGTAGATTGCTAGGGAGAAAGCTTTTACAATTCGACAGTAAAGACTCTTTAAGAAGGAAGAAACTTATATGGCAATTCCATTTTATTTTCTCATTTTATAAACATGGCAATAGGTAGTTATTAAAAATGAGGACATGCAAACAAATGTCATCATCCTTTTATAAATATTGAAATAGTAGCTCATACATTCTTTTAGGGAAAATATTTTCTGGTGGAAATTAAGATCACCGTGTGTTGTTATAGTTTTGATTACATTGGTTGATTTGTGCTATCGAAAGGTTGCTTCTTGAACTTGTATGAACATATGTTACAACCAATACAAGGTGAAATTTTCTAGCGTTCAAGTGATGCTGAGTTGATACATCCTCCAACTAAAACGGTTATACCCAATAGATCAAAAACTGCAAGAAGAAAACAATAAGATGAGCCGAAGAAGATGAAAAATCCAGACAAAATGAGTCAGAAACGGCAAGTGCATAAATGTTGAAAATGTGGTCATCAAGGTCTTAACTCCAGAAAATGCAACAACAATACATCAAGTCAAAATGATGAGGCTTCTTCATAGGTGTGTACACGTAACTTTAATCATATGAGTACAATTTTATAAACATGCAGTTATTAATGTATATAATTATATCAAATAAGTTAGAACAGAGGGATCTTCACAGGTATACAATTTTCGGTTTTATATTACTTATTGTTTGAACTAATTACTAACAAACATGTTTTTCATTATAACCACAGTTAAGCGATGGGAATTTGGTTAATGATAATGTTGGACTGACTCAATCAAGCAATACTATAAGCTTTTTTATCAATTTGTCTAACTTGTAATAATTACAAAGTGTGTTTATAATATTTTTTCTTCCATTTTGTAGGTTGGCACACCTGCAGATACCCATATAAACCAATTTGGAGATGTTGACCCACATACGTTTTAATTATCATTTCAGCCAAGGGACTTATGATTCAGAGGACATCCCAGTATTACTTCACAACATTTACAAGCTGAAGCAAGTATAAGGAGAACCTCATTGACTTTATCATCAAAACCTGATCTTACTCAGTGTAGTACCAACGAAGGAAACATCAAGTAGTGGTACACATACAATGTATACATTTTTGTATTGTACACACATGAATGTTTGTGTTGTTAAAATATAAAGTAAATATTTTTGTTAATTAATATGATTTCCTACACAATCTCTCTCCCTCTCTCTCTTACATTGTCTTTTTTTCCATATTTGACAACATGTGCAAATTATTCATTGTATATTAATTCATATATTGTACCAATTTTATTATTTATATACAACATATTCATTATATGAATTGTGAGTTGTTATACTACAACTTATCCATTATATATTGGTTATATATAGTAGCTTTATTTATTCAATTGAGTTAAATAATTCGTTTCCAAATTTTATTATTCTTAAAAAACATATTCATTATGATTTGTTATACAACATAACCATTGTTTATTAGTTATATATTCAAAATCAAAATTTTCATAACCTACATGAAATTAATATCAACCATTACATTGTTCAAATTCAATGCAATATCTTCGTAACATATTTATAAATAAAAAGTAGTACAACCATAAGTAATCCTATTACAATTACAATGTTCATTAACATACACTTAATTTGTTTTTCCTCTTTTCTTAATAAATGTATGTCCTCCTTCAAAAGATTTATTTGTTCTTCAGACTCCTTTGTTGTGCTTCTTTAACCTCTTCCTTTGACATTGATAAATCACTCCTTAAATTTTGAATCACTTTAACTACTCTCTCACTAAATTATTCATCGTTCCATTTGAAAAACTTGCATCTCCCAACCTAAAACATTCAATTCAATTTCCATAACCAACATACCTTAAACAAATTTTAGATTCACCTTCATTAATCTAATAACAATAAATTCTCACCAGATAATTAGGGCATCCATAAAACCTTTAGCCAAGATTATGATCACTCTATGAAGTCCTCAATGGGGCCTTTTGCCCATAATAGCAAACGACATTGCCAGACTTTGAACGCACTGTTGTATTCGTCGATGATAATGATTCCATCTGCATACTTAAAAGATGATAATAAGATAATATATGATTCGGTTCAAATGTAATCTTTGACCTTCAATATGTATCAAAATAACTTAGGAAGATAAAGATGGGGTTGATATGTTAAAATCATATATCAGGACCTTGAATTCATGAGGACAATGACAAGATAAGGGAGGAGGTGAAGATGATTGAAACACACAAAGAAGCAGAAAATTTGCAGTTTTTTGAACCACAATAACTAAAAGACCTACTTTATTTGCATGGTGCAGTATATGAATCACTAAGACTTTACTCTATTATTTCTCAACAATAATCTGAGTCCATCCACCGAGATCAGCAACAAAGCATTGAAAGTGACCATTTGTAAGGTTAATATTGAACATTATGGCCATTTGATTGAGGAAGCAAAATACAATCTGCATGCTTGGACAAATAAGCATGTTATTTTATTCTTGCGTATCATAAATAGATACACTAATTGTCTTTTGTTTCAAAGGTGTCGAGAAAAGGATAAAGAAAGAAAAGTGAGGAAGCACATAACCAATTTGATTAATTAAGTACATTAGTGAAACTGCAAAGAACCACACATCAATTCATTGTTTAGTTAAATTGTCCCTATGCTTCTGATCATAAGTTATTGT
Organism: Erythroxylum roraimae; assembly: GCA_027568915.1. Lineage (NCBI taxonomy): Eukaryota > Viridiplantae > Streptophyta > Magnoliopsida > Malpighiales > Erythroxylaceae > Erythroxylum > Erythroxylum roraimae. Next base: position 19,400,855 of record JAOSBL010000003.1, on the reverse strand, counting down.
AATGGAAGATATAAATTTGTTTCCCAATAGCCAATTCCAACAAAGCAGCCCCAGTAGAAATATACACCTAACTATGCATTTTAGTAACCCCTAAGAAATTCTATATTCATCAATAAGGACTAGAATATCTTTACAAAGAAAAATCTTAAAACTTTACAAGAAGTACTTTTGAAATTAACATGTATCACAACTTTGGATTGTAAGTGATAGATTGCAAATCAATTGATGAAACTACTGCTTCAACTTTACTTCTGTTAATCCAAAATAATGAAATTGTTAATTAAACGTGGTTATCCATGACATTGCCTCAAGTTATCATGTCAACTAAAAGATTGCCACATCAACATCTCACATGACTCTCCTATCATCTCACTAAAACTTCATATGCTTGAAACCCTAAAATGAATCTCTAAAAATGCAACTCCTTTATCCATTGCAGTCCTTCTTGATGATTATAGAAGCGCGAGAGCAAAATATCAATCAAAAAATTTCTTCTACAATAGATTCCACTTACAATTGAAAGTTAGAAAATCATATGATGCCTCTCTCTATTATCATCACATAATAGCAAAACTAGTTCATTGCTAAAGACCATAAAACAAAATAAACATTATCTTATAGCAAGCATCTGAAATCAGCGTACCATTCTATACATTTTTACAATAGGCTACATAACAACACGGAACATACTTATTACAAAAAAAATCGATAGTTAAGAGTGGCTAAATATCCATGAACAGAGCAACTGCTAGTTCAAGTATGATGATAGTTATCCATGCATAAAATCAAATCTCATTCTAATTTCTCACTAGTAACGCAACACTTATTTTCTCAAAATCAGTAATTCAATCACATTGCATAGCCACCATGTTTTTCCATCTCTATATGATGCGGAAATAGTCATATCAAAATCAGGTAAATTAGAAAATTGCTATATTATTTTCCTATTAATGACAAGCTAACTTATGATTAGAAAATTGAGACACTCATCTATGAACCACGATGCTTACTGTAGCAGATTCTCTTTCAAACAAACGGTGACAAATTTCGCACGGAGAATGAAATAAGGAGAGGTGGCAAAATGAGGAGGGTCAGACAATGACTCACCTATGAACAACGATGCTTACTGCGTTGGATTCTCTCTCAAACAGACGGTGACTCACCTATGAACGACGATGCTTGATGCAATAGATTCCACACGGAGAACAAATTGAGGAGGGTCAAAGAAGGGTCAGATGATGGGTGAACAAAACGATGAAACCTTCATCGTTTTGTTTACCACTCATCTAATCCCTATGCTTAACAAAAATGATGGGTTAAAGTCACTCTTAACAAAAATTATCATTAAGGTTAATAATAATATGAAAGTGGGTCCCACTCGTTTATTAAAAAGTAATTTTTAAATTTAATTAAGAAGTGGGCCCCACTTGCCCAGTCATCGATGAAGTGACAAATGGGGCCCACTTACTTGAATAAAATAATAATTTTGAAGTGCCAATTTAATGCTAACCTGACACTTAACAGACCTCATTTGAATTTTCCATTATGGTTGGGTTATAATACAACGTTTTTTAAATGTTAAGGTTAAAATTGTTAATGTCCAAATGTTAGGGTTAGACTTGTTGATTGGTGAAAAACTTTGGGTTAAAAGTGACCCTTTTGCCTATTACTTAGCAAAAAAGTAACTAAGTTTGAAAATCCATTGCCATTCTAAACACCATTGGAAAAGCAAGAACATAGTAGCAACTTTGCCCATATTGACAAGAGATAAATCTAAGATCCAACGATTCATAATTTTCTCTACAAACAACACAGATCGGATTCACCTGCATATTCTTCTTTAACAAATTATCCTTTTTTTAAGAAATTTAAATGTAAAAATTCAATAAAAGCTATAAAAGGCATCAAAAAGGGACATGATAGGACCTTGTCAAGAAAAAATAAATACAATATCGTTTCTATTATACTTAGGAAGAAACTAGATAATTAAAGGTTCCATTGTCTTCTGAAATGGGTGCTCAAGTGACTAGTAGCTTAATGAGCTACCAAAGTTTCCCTTATCCATCAATGTAACTTATAGATTAAAGCATGCTTTTGAGTTTTAGTCTTGTTGTACAATCTCTGATTTCTTTCCCTCCAAATTGCATAAACTACACAATTAAGGATAAGACTTAGGTAGATTCGATCTTTCCCCAGAGAGTGGAACTTACTTTCAGCCCATTCCAATATGTTGTTACAATCAATCTCATAGTAGTACAGATGAGAGCTTTGAAGCATGAAATTTGGATTAGTCTCCATTGTTGCTTAAGGACCATAAAGGTTTATTAGTAGCTGAGAGATTTGGTAGATATTTAGGAAAATATCTTAGGAATCTTTTGACCCTCCTACCAAGAAATTGCCAAGAATTGTGCTCTATGACACTCCTGACTCAAATCTAAGAAGAGATTATAGTAAAAGTGAAGAAATATCACTCTAAGGCAGAAGGGACTTAAAGAATTCCAATTATCAAACTAAAACTATATATCCTCCCCAATCCCTACTTGAATTTTGATGAAAGGGTAACCAACTTGTCTTTTTCTTAGAATTTGAATGAAAGGCCAAGAGTTCTTTCCTTTTTGAAATTTGCTATAAGTTAAAATTCTTAAGATAGAACTCATTTATTCATTTGCTCCAAAGTGATTCTTTATCCTTGAACTGCCTCTAAATCCTTTTAGCCACTTGCATTGCTTGGAAAGTTTGGATTGAAGTAAGACTAAGCCTCCTTCTTGCTTCCTCCAACAAAGCTAATCCTATTTAATTTTAGGTCCTTTGTAATTGTCACTCTTACCTGACCAAAGAAGGTTTTTGATGTGTTTTTCAATATCCTTATTGATTCTTTTTGGTAAGAGTAAATGAGAGCTACATCTCATTGCATTTATGATGAAATTTGAACTTAGAACTATTAAAAGTGTTGAAGCATATGATCATGTTCAGAATTTCCATAGAAATGATAAAAAGGTAAGGAGAGATGGGATCTCTTTAGATCATATCATTAGAGCCTCTGAATTGCTCAGTAGGAACACCATTGATGAGAATACTGTATGATAGGAAATGTAGGAGTGAATCTAATTAATAAAGAAAGTGGGAAAACTAAGTCATTCCATTCATATTAGGATGAATTTACATTGAAGCCTATCAAAAGCTTTGGAGAAGTCTATTTTAATTGCACAACTTTTGATGGATATGCCAAAATTGTAGTCCCTCATTAGCTCTAGCACTAAAAGCATATTACTTGAAATTGATCTGCTAGGTATAAAGGGTCTTTAAGAGTCATAAATAATCTAGTTCAAGATCCCTTTAAGTCTTTTAGTAAGAATCTTTGAGATCCCCTTATAGACAATGTTAAAATATGATATTGGGTGAAAATCATTGAGGCAATTTACATTGAGAAGTATGGGAATCAAGCAGATGTGAGTAACATTAATTTCCCTCAAGATTTTTCCATAATTCAGAAATTCCAAGACAGTTTCCATAAGAAGATTACCTGTGATAGGCTAGGTTCTCTGGAAGAAATGGGTATTAAACCTATTAGGGCCTAGAGCTTTTACTAGATTGAGATTGAAAAGAACTGATTTGATGTAGCACCCCACTCCCGCAAGGCCCGAACCTAACATCGATGGTGATATCCGAGTCCGTACCCGCAAGGGTGGCGTGCTAAAGCACTCAATCTCTTGGAAATTAGTACAATTTTTTTTGAAATCAATGACACATTTTTTGGAAATCATTTTGCAGAAATCATTACTCAAATTGGGCCCGCATTCATTTATAAACATTGTCATTTAACACAAAACCATCAACTGAATTTTTCAATAATCATTGGGCCCTTTCACAAATACAATACATTCGAGTCAATTTGAAATAAAAATTTATACAAAAAGATGCAGAATTTACAATTCAATACAAAATAAAGAAATACAATGCAGACGCGAACTGATCCTGACTTCTATCCTTCACTTGAACTCCCATTTTCTTAACGGGGTATTCTTCTGAGTCCTGAAAAATATTTGCAAATTTTGAGTAAGTTTTGCGAACTCAGTAAGTGACCATCATCGATGGCTCACCCAGTCATATAACACATATATCACACATCATATAGAATTCTAATTTCACATTCATTGTACTTAAACATTTTTATTATGCATATGCCATCTAGATGGGACTCACATTCGTTCTTATTGTTGTGATTGAGTGCCTCTCACATATACAGTACTGGCCCGTAGGGCTCAGTCAGAACAGAGTACTGGCCCATAGGGCTCAGTCAGAACAGAGTTCACGGAGCATAGCTCTATGTGGAAGCGCTTCACATAGGCGACTCAAATCATAACTCCTTTATATTTCATGCATTCATGAGATGGAATGCATCACTTACATTGCATGCACT
>JAOSBL010000003.1:19339544-19351483 GCA_027568915.1 Erythroxylum roraimae | reverse complement strand
AATTGATATGGTTATGAAAATGTTCAATGACAATGAGTTTTATAAATGGTTTTTGCTTGTTTCTCGATTATAAACCTATTACCCACGAGCTTTATAGCTCACCCTCCTTCTCATCCCCATCTTCAGGTAATAAGCAAGAGCACAAGTGATCAAGATCATAAAGGCATTTTGGCAACTACAAGATAGTTAGCTTTTGCAACTACAAGATGGTGTATCGAACATGGGCATCCATATGAAATTTTGTATTAAGCGAATGATGTCATGTTTATAAGTGATTAAAGCTTTGTAAAACTCCTTTTTTTTGAGGTTATTGAATGGGAATTGTTGTTATTTATACAAGTGAGATGTGTTATGGAAAAAGAACGATAAGAAATTGTGAAGGATGAGAAATTGTGTTAAGCAAGGAATTAAATGAGAAAAGAGAATAAAGAGCACGATGAAATAATACTGGTTGTAGAATTGTCATCAATTGATGTTACCTTAGAGTGAGTGAATTCGGGACAACTCAAAGTGAGAATAAGATTTTGGAAGGGTGTGTTTATGTTCAAGTTTCTTTGTGTTGGGTTGTTTGGATGGATATGGCTGAAAATGTTAAGTTATAGGTTCTGTGGAAGAGGCCTTCGCCGTGACGAGACCATATTGCTCGCCGCGACGAAGACATAAATCGCAGGTTCGTCGCGACGAATGATTAATCGCTCGTCGCGACGTAATTCTCGCAGGTACGTCGCGAGATCGCAGTGGCCGCGGCGACGCCTGCTTTTGCTTCCGAAGGATCTTTATTTTAAAGTTTCATGATTTCTTTGGATTACGCTCACGTTTGTATGACGAGCAATAATATGCATACGTTTTATGGTTCAAAGGTCGGACATGGAAAATGGGGTCCAACATGTTTGGTATCAGAGAAATAAGAGATTACAAGGAACCACGGTCAAGTATAATGGTAATTTGTTTAAGAGTTGGATTCTGCAAGCGAGATCCAACACTTCCTCTACCTTTTTCTCTTCTTGAACAATCTCAAAATCTCTCCTGAAGGCTAAGGAAATTAAAACCCTAGCTTGTTTTCTCTTCTTTCTCTCTTCTATTCTTTTGCATGTTTTCTCTCTCTTATCTTTTTTCTCATCCACTTATGTTTCTTCTCTTTAGAATCTTCTCATTCACATTTTCTCCTTCTCTTAAGTATAAGTCCACATTTTGGTCTTATCCTTTTATGCCCTTAATGAGTCCAAAAAGTCCCATTTGCCCTTCCATTTATGCCTGATGCCTTTTGTACTTAAGCGTCTTGCCAAAAATATCCTTGAACATTCTTACATAACACTTCTTCTAGAAAAAATTTCTCCGTTGTCTTAAGCTTCTAATGACATCATAATCATTCAATTTGGTTTAGAAATTCAAAAGTTGTAATCCAAACATTTCAGACTGTTGTTAGACTGAAACAATACACTATTCCCAAATTCTATCCAGAATTTGAAAATCTTAGAGACTGACTTACAATTCACTTTAGTTAGACTGAAATAGTACACTATTCCCAAATTCTATCCAGAATTTAAAAATCTTAGAGACTGACTTACAATTCACTTTCTTCTGATAATTTGTAACTATATGTCTCTAGTTTACCACAAGTTAAAAATCATCTCATTTGGAGCTCTACAAATCAAGATATCATCAAAATACTGACGTATGTTCAGTAGAATAACACCAGTTCATAATACTTAAGAGCACACTCACTGTACCCGTCCCACATTTTTCAGTCAATCTTTCTCAATTCATTTCAAATGGGTATGATTTTTTGTGGAGATGTAGATCAATGTCTTACGAGTCCTATGGTTCAAGAATCAAGTCATTTGAGTGCCTAGAGAGGAAGTTATGCTCAAAAGAATCCAACCTGTTTTTATCCTCAATCATATTGAACTTACTTCGGGGCTATTGTCATAACTTTCTCTATATGTATCCGATTTAGGTGTTCTTTAGATGGATCAAAAGAGGACTTGAAGAGCTACAAATTCTATGAAGACATTGAAGACAAATTTTATCTTCTGAAGGCAAAAATAGGACAGAAGATATAAGATGAACAATAACCCAGAAGAAGTTTATAAACAGTAACACAGAAGATGTTTTACAATTGGCATAACTTTCTTTACACATATCAGATTTAGGTGTTCTTTGGATGGTTCAAAAGAAGACTTCAATACAAATTTCATGAAGACCTCAAAGACAAATTTTATCTTCTGAAGGGTCAAAAATAGGATAGAAGATATACGATGAACAGTAACCTAGAAGAAGTTTATAAACAGTAACACAGAAGATGTTTTACAATTAGCATAACTTTCTCTACAAATATCGGATTTATGTTTTCTTTAGATGGTTCGAAAGCAGACTTTAAGATCTACAACTTTTATTAAGATCTTAAAGACAAATTCTATCTTCTGAAGGGTCAAAATAGGAACAAAATATAGGCCAAAAAGACAGAAGATAGCAAAACACAGAAGATAGCAAAAAAGACAGAAGGAAGGGGAAAATTGCTATAACTTTCTCTACAGATATCTGATCAAGGTGTTCTTTATATGGTTAGAAAGAGGACTTTAAGATCTACAACTTTCATGAAGACTTGCAGACCAATTCTATCTTCTGTGGGGTCAAACGTGGAACAGAATATAGGCTAAAAAGATAGAATATAGCAAAACATAGAAGATAGCAAAAAGACAGAAGGAAGGGGAAAATTGCTATAACTTTCCCTACAGATATCTGATCAAGGTGTTCTTTATATGGTTCGAAAGAGGACTTCAAGATATACAACTTTCATGAAGACCTAAAAGACAATTCTATCTTTTGAGGGGTCAAACATGGAACAGAAGATAGGAACATAGAGATAGCAAAAAGACAGAAGGAAGGGGAAATTTGCTATAACTTTCCCTACAGATATTTGATCAAGGTGCTCTTTATGTGGTTCGAAAGAGGACTTCAAGATCTACAACTTTCACAAGACCTCAAAGACCAATTCTATCTTTTGAGGGGTAAAAAATGGAACAAAAAATAGGCTAAAAAATATAAGATAGCAAAACACAAAAGATAATAACGTCAGCACAGAAGAAGCAAAAAGGCAGAAGAAGCAAAACACAGAAGATGATGACGTCATCACAGAAGTAGCAACAAGGCAGAAGAAGCAAAAAATAGAAGATGATGATGTCATCACAGAAGAAGCAAAACACAGAAGATGATGACATCATCACAGAAGAAGCAAAACATAGACGATACAGCTTCACTCTTGAACATCTTCCCTCATGAGGACCATAACTTTGAGCTCAAATGTCCAAAAATTTCACACTATATACTGTTGGAAAGATAAAAGAAAGCCCTACAACTTTGTAGATGAAAACTTTATCTAAATCTATCTAGATCAATTCATAATTTCCCCTGAATTCAGAACATGAATTTTACATTTATCTTCCAATGTACTACACCCAGTTCTCAACTTCATGACAAATTTTAGAGATTCTTAGAGGCAGAATTTAAATTCGATGTCTTCATAAGAAATATAGCCATATGTTTCTAGTTTAATCCAAACAAAGAATCGTCTCATTTGGATAACTAGAGAGAAAGCTATGGATAACAAACCGAAGCATACTCAGTAAGCATTTTCTAGATCATCTACACAATTTTGTTTCAAAATCTTTCCTTAACACAACTCATACCAAGATCACCTTTTTCTACTATATTTAATGGTCATTCTCAACTTCATTTCAAATCAATGTCCTCCATAAAGAAAATTATAATCCATGACTAATCATGAACACCAATGACAGAACATACACATATATACATATTTTTCATCAATTTACTACACAAATATTGCTTTCATTTTACTGCTAACTTTCACCTTAATTCTTTCTATTTCAAAATCTCTTATCCACCAAAAACACCATAGCAAATCATAAATCTATCCACATCTCTCATTCCCTACTTTACTCTTGTCTATAAATTCTTGGTTCAAGAACTTTCATTCATTTGTTCTTTACTCGTGACTAATTACCCAAAATTATCATTTAATAGTTCTAATCTTCCAAGAAAAGTTCGGGGGCCAACATGAAGTGGTTAGTTTAAGTGACTCCATTTATGTATGTTAAGTAGATGATAATAAATCTATTATGGATACACCATTATGATGGCTTAAGGATCTATTTCTTAGAAAAGTGTCAAACAGACACTTACAGCTTCTTCAACCTTGGAGGCAGAGTATATGATATGTTATAAGGCTACTTTTCATGCAATATGGTTATGAAACTTTATTTTAACTTTGAAAGTTATGGAATCCATTTCTATAATGGTAAAATTATATTGTGACAATTTTGTAATTTTATCTTTCTCTCGGAACACTAGGAGCACTTCTCACACTAAACACATTAAAATTAAGTTCCCCTTTATAAAAGAGAAAGTTACATTCTCTAATTAATACTAAGCACATGTCTTTGTGTGCTATGTTAGTAGCTCTAATAAACGAAACGACTTGCCTATCTATTTGTTTCAAGAACATATCTCTTATATAAGATTGTTAGGAGCCTAGTTTTTTTTAGTAGGAGATTCTAATCTATATATATTTTATGAGGATTGCTTAAGATTTTTTGTAATACATGCATATTATAGATATTTTGTGATTATTTATGACATTTTCTAACTCTACTTTTTTTATCAATGAAAACTGATGATATTCATTTTTTTGAATCTATATGACATCATTGTCATGCTTCTAGATTAATAGCAACTAAATCTATATAACTTATGCATCTTACCGGCGTGTTGGTCAAATATGATTAGTTTCCCTATTTACATTGTTTTACAAGCATTATGGTATACTTATAGCGTCCAACTAGAAAAAATTGAATTAATTAACTTAGACTAGCGTAATCTTATTATTGACATCTTAATTATATGCGACATTGAGTTCATTTATGGGATGAAAATTATATTGCTAACTATAATATAAGCCATTGGGTCTATCCACTAATCTTACCTAAGCATACCCATTGAGCTTGTAGCCTATCATAAAATGTATTTTAACCTAATTAATGCATTCTTGATGTATCATCAAATTTAGTGTTCTATTGTGGTGTGTGGAGGACATTAGTGAATAGGATTCAAAGTTCTAGTTTTTCGTTCAATTGTGTTGGTTCTTATTTTACAACAATATATTGAGGAATTATGCTTCCAATCATTGTTAAGACAAATAAAATATGATTATAATATAATATAAATCAATATTACATGTTATAAATTTTATTTTATTATATTACAGAAAATACATGCTTTTTTATAGTGACATTGTTATTTGATTTTATTTTTAAATTAATTAATTAGAAGGCTTGTTAATAAATAAATAGTTAGCACTAACAAAGAATAGTATTTCATTTTTTTAATTATAGTTTTTATTTTTAGGGTTAAACATACAATATTTATCTTTTTTACTCATTTTTATATATCTTATTTTAAGTAATTAAATCTTCTTGTGGTATTTAAATTTAAAATGATGTTTTATTAAATATTTATTAACTTTTTATATAAATTATAATTAGAATCAACTTAGAATAATTATGTGTACTTAATTAATCCCAATAAATGAATAATTAAATAATTTTACTAAAATAAATTTTATTTTTTAAAAATTTTATCGTATCAAAAGGGAATTTTTTAATAATTTATATTTATGAAATTTTTTATGCTGATAAAATTACGGAACCTTCTATTGTAAATTTTTAATAGTTTTTTCTTCTTCGAGTGCAAAATTTTCAATAAAGATGGGCTATTAGCATCAGGGAGCTGATTTCACTGTCTAGCCCAACGCGATTGAAAACCATGAAGAAAGCGCTACTGGTGTACGGCGAGATTTTAAGGCTGGTGAGGCTGTTGCCCGCGGACACTAGGCCTTACTACGCCAAGTACGTCCGCGAGAACTTCGTCAACTACCGAGACGTCGACGTCAGAGACACTAATGCCCTCGAAGAGCTCTTCCATCGAGCTTACAACCATTCCCTCTGGGTTCTTAACAAGGTTAATTCTGTTGGCATTTGTCCCCATATATGCAAGTGCATGCATTCTACTGGTGTTGATTGTTGTTGTTATTTTGTAGTATTATGTTGATGAATCGTCCGCGAAGAGGTTGAAGGAGATTTGCTATTGTTGAAGACGAGCGCCTAGTACTATGCGTACTAGGTGCTTGTTATTATGCCCAAATGAGTAGGTCGCCACTTGCATTCTTTTGTTTTGGACCCTTTGGATGGTTCATGCATTATATAGCTTCTTTTGTAACGAGTAAATTTGTTTTGAGCTACGAGTCTATACTGGGTTTACCATTCTGTATGGGAGTTTTAGCCTTTTAGGCTTGAAGAACTATGAGTCTGCAGAGTTGCGTATGATTATTAATTACAATACAATAAATTTGAATCAGTGTTGGATCCTACAGAATGCTCTTGTACTGTAAATTATAAGTCTGAATCATTTATGTTTTCTTTACTCTTGGATTCTTTGAATGTAAGGCTCTCATTGCAGTTGTTTTGCGTTCTATGAGCTTGGAATTCGGAAGTAGTGGAGTTAAAACATAAATTGTGTAGTTTTCGTTGTTCGTAAGGAATAGCTTGGAATTTTCTATTGGAAGCTATTGTTGATTGCTTGTGACTCGTACTCCTTTGTAGCTTTCTTGTTTTTACCATTACGTGGTGAGTAGTAAACCATTCTATATATGTGGGCGCCCATGTAATTTGTCACGGACTTAGTTCTTTTACTAACGAACAGCGCGACACTTAGTTGTATGGCTCGCAACTAAGTCAGCCTCTCCCTCAAATGCTAGAAACAAAGCTAGCACAAGTTAGTTAAGATGTAAGCTAAAACAAGAACAAGAATGAGGAAAATTGGAGAATGCTTATATTGCTTAAGAAAGCTTTACAAGACAAATGCTAAGAAGTCTCTATGCTCTTTATCTCTCCACGCCTCTATCTCTCTGTGCATCTTACAAATGAAGTCCTTTGGCTATTTATAGCCTTCCGCCTCCTCAATGGATGGCTAGGATCTATTTGATCCAAGGGCTCACTAGGCCATCTAGAATTTTCTACAGTTATCTACATATTCAAGTGTAATCTACCATTATCTACAAGGTTCTAGAGTCTTCCACCTATCTCTAGCCTTATCTTGAATATGGAAGAATAGTGTGAAATCTTCTAGAGAATTCTAGCTTAACCTCTTCATTTAGTGAAGAATGGTGCGGTGCGTGACATTCTCCCCCACTAATTTAGGCTACGCCCTCGTCACGTCCTCCTTATATGTCTTAATCTTGTCCCTATAGTCCCATAATGGGAGCACATGCTCCCAACTTGCCGCACTATCGGGCAATCCCTTCCATTTCACGAAAATACTCCACGTAGCTTAGATGGGAACCCTCGGTATAACATGATGCGTCAATATCTCCTCTACCTTGCACTCATGAGAAGTAGTGAAGGTCGTGGGTGCTCTCCTTGACTCGCCCCTACTTGGCTCCTCCTTGTCGGCATGATATGGCTTTAATAAGCTCACATGAAAGACTGGATGCATCTCCAAATGTGAGGGCAATGTCAATCGATAGGCTAACTTACCAACCTTTTTCTCCACAAGGAAAAGGCCTTCGTATCGCCTTACTAGCCCCTTGTGCACCTTGACGAACCTTCGGCTTTGATTGGGAAGGAGCTTCAGTATCTCTAAGTCTCCTTCCTCAAACTCCAAGTATCTCCTCTTAACATCCGCTCATTTTTTCATTCGCTTGGCAGCCTTTGCCAAGTGTGCTCGTGCCATGTCAGTTTTCTCATGCCAACCTTTGGCAAACTTAAATGCAGCAGGACTCGGACCCTTGTACCTAATCGCCAAAGTGTGAGGAGTCATTGGTTGTTGTCTAGTGGCAATCTCGAACGGACTAGCTCCCGTTGACTCGCTCTTTTGCAAATTATATGAGCATTGGGCAACATCAAGCAACTTGACCCAATCATGCTGGTTGGCACTCACATAATGCCTTAAAAATAACTCCAACAATGCATTCACCCTCTCAGTTTGGCCATCGGTTTGAGGATGAAAGCTTGTAGAGAAGTTGAGCTCAGACCCTAATAGCTTGAATAACACCATCCAAAACCTCCCGGTGTAGCGAGTGTCTTGTTCACTAACAATTGTCTTCGATATGCCCTAATACTTCACCACATGATGAAAGAATAGATGTGCCGCATCCTCAACCATAAATTTTGTAGGCATAGGGATGAACACTCCATACTTGCTGAATCAATCTACCACCACCAAGATATTGCTACATCCCTCGGACTTTGGTAGGCATGTGTTGAAATCCATGGAGATACTCTCCTAAGGCTTCTCCAGAATGGGCAACGACTCTAGCAACCCAACTTGCTTATTTTGATCTACCTTATCTTATTCGCACACAAGACAAGTCTTCACATATAACTCGATATCATTGCGCATTTGGGGCCAATAATAAGTATGCTCTATAAGTGCCAACATGCGATGTATACCAGGATGTCCCACCCATTTGGAGTCATAATACTCCTTAATGATTTCCTTCCTCAACCCTTGCCACTTTGGCACGCACATATGATCACCTTTAGTAGTGAGTAACCCATCCTTAAGCCAAAATTGACGTGTCTCCCACGACTTGCCAACTCCATCAAACTGTTGACTTGCAGGTCATGCTCTAGTCCCTCATTGATTTGATTCACCAAAGGAAAACTCAGACTTGTAATGACAGCTAGCTTGGCCTTTCTACTAAGTGCATCGGCCACCACATTGGCCTTGCCCGGTTTGTATTCCATCACAAAATTGAACTCGGACAAGAAAGCTTGCCACCTAGCTTACTTTGATGTCAACTTCTTTTGGTTGAGGAAATAGCTTGTGGCAACATTGTCGGTCTTAACCACGAACTTGGACCCCAACAAGTAATGCCTCCAAGTTCGCAAGCAATGTACCACTGTGATCATCTCCTTCTCTTGGACGGTATAATGGCACTCAGTATCATTTAGCTTACGACTCTTGTATGCTATCAAATGTCCATCCTATATCAAAACACCACCATGAGCAAAATCAAAAGCATCAATATGTACCTCATCTGCCTTGGTGTGATCGGGAAGGGCCAACACTGGTTCCTCCATCACCGCTTGGTTCAAGGCTTCAAATTCTTCGTGATACTTAGCATCCCAAGTCCAAACTCTATTATTCTTCAATAGATCAGTGAGTGGAGATGCGAGGAAGGAATATCCTTTAATGACTTGTGGTAATAATTAACAAGGCCAAGAAAAGAACGTTACTCGGATACCTTCCTTAGTGGTTCCCAATCATGGATAACTTGCACGTTGGATTTGTTCATCCTCAGCTTGCCTCCCCCACAATGTGCCCCAAAAATATTACTTCATATTGTGTGAAAGCACATTTCTCCCTCTCCAGTTATAGCTCGTTTGCCTTTAAGACTAGGAAAACTTGTCGTAAATGCATAAGGTGCTCTTCCAATGTCTTGCTATATACCACAATATCATCCAAGTACACCACAACAAATTTATCCAAGAATGTTTACAACACTTGATTCATGAGGGTTCAGAATGTGGCAGGTACATTTGTGAGTCCAAAGGGTATGACTAAAAATCAAAGGAACCTTACCTCGTCACACATGCTGTCTTTGGCTTATCTCCCTGCACAATCCTCGCTTCATAATAGCCCGATCTCAAATCAAGCTTGGTAAAAATGGGATGTGATACTTATTCTTCACAGTGATCTTATTGAGCACCCTATAGTCGATGCATAATCGAAGTGACCCATCGTGCTTCTTTTGGAAAAGCACGGGTGCACCATACGGAGCCTTCGATGGTTGGATATAGCCAGCATCCAACAACTCCTTCAATTGCCTCTTCAATTCCTCAAGCTCGGGAGGTGCCATTCAATAGGATATTGCCGAGGGTGGATTTACGCCTAACACCAACTCGATTTTATGATTCACTTCTCGTTTTGGTGGAAGCTTCTTTGGTAACTCCGCGGGCATCACATCCTTAAACTCTTCAAGGACGTGCGCAATCTCCTTGGGTAGTCTTTGCGGTGAAGCCTGCTCCTCTTCTTTGATTGTCACAAAAAAAAAAAAAAAAGTGGATTGCGCCTTCTTCACACCTTTGGCTCGGTGCATGGTCAAAAGTTGCTTGGCTTGTAAACTTGCTTCTTGTAACAAAGGCACCATGCACGTATTACTCTCCTCCAAAATGCACGTAGTGTTGGCGAAGAGAATCGACACGACCTTAACACCATCTATGAACTCCATGCCAAGCACAATTGGATAATCATCCATAGGAACAATTGAAAAGTCCACAAGGTCATACCACTCACCTAGACACACTTTAATGCCACAAACAACTCCAAAGGTCGATTTTGGCTTGGAATTTACTGCCTTGAGCCATCCTTGCTCCTTATTGTATTTGAAGCCCAACTAATTAGCTTCCTTGACTTCGAGGAAGTTGTGAGGAGCTCCTGTGTCAATTAGAGCTTTTATGGCATTGTCCCCAACCTTAACTTCCATGAACAAACAACCTTTCTTCTCGAACTTAGGCACTTCCACTTTAGCTTTGATGGCATTTAGAATTTGTAAAGACCCCATCTTCACTACAATAAAAATGACATACGGTAACGGATGATAAGTGTTATTAAATATGAATAGTAACACTAATAAGTATGCTATGACAACCCATGTTACTAAAGATATGATACTTTAGTAACAGTTTTGACATGTTATTGTCGAGTTTAATATGACATTTATTGATAGCTACAAATGATTTTATATTATATTTTATAAATATTATTAATTAACTATTTGTAATATTTTTACACTGTTATATATTAACTTTTTGCAACATCATTAATATGTAATAAATATGAATTTTGTAACATTTTAAAAAGGTTATAGATAAGTTTTCCATGACATTGATAGAATGTTGTTGTTGAGATTATTATAGCATTTATTAATAGCTACAAATGATTTTATATTATATTTTATAAACGTTATTAATTAGCTATTTGTAATATTTTTGAACTGTTATATATTAACTTTTTGCAACATCATTAACATGTAATAGATATGAATTTTGTAACATTTTAAAAATGTTATAGATAAGTTTTCCATGACATTGATATAATGTTGTTGTTGAGTTTATTATAGCATTTATTGATAGCTACAAATGATTTTATATTATATTTTATAAATGTTATTAATTAACTATTTGTAATATTTTTGAGCTGTTAAATATTAACTTTTTGCAACATCATTAACACGTGGTAAATATGAATTTTGTAACATTTTAAAAATGTTATAGATAAATTTTCCATGACATTGATAGAATGTTATTGTTTAGTTTATTATAGCTTTTATTGATAGCTATAAATGATTTTATATTATATTTTATAAATATTATTAATTAACTATTTGTAACTTTTTCAACTGTTATGTATTAACTTTAAAATGTTATAAAAGAGTTTTTTGCAACATTACTAAAATGCTATTATTGAGTCTATTATGATATTTATTAATAACAAATAATTGATTTTATGTTACATTTTATAAACCATATAAATTAGCTAACCATGACATTCATAAACTGTTGTAAAAAAAAAATTCATCCGCCAATGTTGTGGATATGAGTTTCGTAACACTTCTAAAATGCTCTAGATTATTATTTAATAACAATATTAAAAAAATATGTTATTATTGAATTTATGATAACATTTTTTGATGTTATTATAATAGTGTTATTAATATATCTTGTGTAACTTATATAAATAATGGTACACTAATGCGGAAACAAATTTATAACTATAAATTTAACTTTTCAAAAACATATTTTGTTGTTCATCAAAGATAAGCAAATCATAGATAATGAACACATAGACACTGATAA
>JAOSBL010000003.1:19278103-19289446 GCA_027568915.1 Erythroxylum roraimae | reverse complement strand
ATTGCAAAAAATTTATTTACTATTTATATTTTCACTATTTATTAAATAAATTATTGACAATTTAACCATGCTTTTTTAATAACCATGCTTTTTTTTTTATGTATCAGTAATTATTATTTTATACAAGAGAGAATTTAACAATGGTCTTAGCCTTTTATTTAGAATCCATGCAAATTTATTCATCTATTTTAATTTAAAACTTGAGTGTTGAATAAATAGCAGGTTTATTTATTACCATCATTCTTCTTTTTACCTTAATCGTTTGATATCTTTTGTTGTTTCTTTTTTTTAAATTTTTTCATAGTCGTTTCAATTAATCAAAGGAAATATTAAAAAATTCGAAGAAAGGAATTAAAAGATATTTAAAAAAACGAAGAGTTGCAGGATCAATTTGTAAATTAGGGGTATGCCAAGAGCACTAGATTTACACTAATTTATATTAGGTTTCATCTGAACTTTATAGTAATTTAATAAAAATAAATTTTGATGAACTTTTAATTAAAATTAGAATTAATTAAATATCAATTAGGTCTAATAAAACATAAGTTTAATTTGATTAAATTACTTTTTTATTCAATTGTTCTTTGTATATGACATAAAATATGAATTATATACTTAAGTTAAAATTAAGTTAACATAAATTAAAATTTTTAATTTATCTTTAATTTTTTAACTAAATAATTTACATTCACTAGTCAAGATCAACATTTAACAAAATATCATAGCAATCTAAACATTAAGAATATTAAAGTGATTTTGATTATATTTTAAAAGCATGTACGTGCATAGTTCAAGTGTTTGTTATATGAACTCAAGGAGTGTGGTTGAGTGGAAGGAACTCATCCATCCTTAACCAAAGGTCAGGGGTTTGATCCTTAGCTTAAGGTATGGAGCAGCTTTAAATCCTTGGGTCAGCTGTCCCACCCTGTGAGGTACCTACAAACCAACGAGGGGATTAGTCACTAGATCCGCCGGTAGATACCCTAGTCTAGACCAAAAAAAAAAGTGTTCGCTAGATTCATCAAAGAATCTTTTGGTTGCTTTTGGCGGATATTAGCTGGTTGGATCAAATGTAAACCTGTGAAGGCACCATTTTTTTACCATCGGACAAATTTCTTCTTTTATTTTCTTCTTATTCTTTGTCATAGCACCCATTTTGGGACAAGTTGGAAAAAGAATTCCTAATTCTTACATGGATGAGATTGATCAGTTTTATGTATGATTTTTTATATATAATTTAATCCTTTTATTATATAATATTATGATGAAAATAAATTATAAAATAAAATTTTACCATGTTTAAGTCTAATCATATTAGTTTTTCAGCAATAATTTTATTCTTTTAATGATATTTAAAAATTATTTTTAGTGTTATTCTACTTTGTTCAGCAATTTCTCAAAATAATATTAATTGAAAATAATAAAGTATTTTTTCTAATTATTTTAGATTGATGAATCCTATAGTGATCATTTAATTACATTCATATAGTTCACTGACTACTGATCAAGTTACCCTTAATTAGGACATGTCTTAAGTGGTATCAAAATATATTAATCTTTATATGAGATACTTTGAAGATCTCAAGTCAAAGGATCATTTATACAATTATAAAAAAATGAACACTTTTTAAGATACATAAGTAATATTTTATATGAAATTATCATGTTAAGTCAATTATGTTAATTTATTGTCCAATAAGTATGTACATATTTGTTTATGTGTCTTCATATATATATATTTGTTTAAGTGGCTTTAGACTTTATAAGATCGACTACTTCTTTCATAAGGAAAAAAATATAATGTTTGTAATCTTTCGGTTTTATCTACATCTAGTCTTAATAGAGCACTTATCTACGTCTAGTCTTAATAGAGCACTCTAAACCTTATAATTTTCATCATAATTAAGAGAAATTCCCTAAATATATATTTTGATCCTTAATGAGACCTTAACTTGTTTTGTATGCTTAATTGCTATAATATTCTACAATATATTATTTTTTGAACAATGTAAGGAATTATGCTAACTACCTGATCCAAATAACTATTTTCTCCAAATAAGAAAATGTACTATTGCTTTAATAGTAATTAATGTTGCATTAGAATCTTTCCAATTCAATAGTAATATCATTTAAGAGTAAAATATACAATAACTAAAATTTACTTTTGTTATTGTCAAACAAAAGTTAAAATTCCTATGGCCTTATATTTAAATATCAAATCATATATAGAATAATGAATATCTCTAATACTTTATAAGTATTAGTTCTCTTATATGGTAAGCACATTTTTAGCAAATTATCTATGTACTTAGGCTAGAGTAAGTACAAAAATTTTCAATCTCTTTATATAGATCTTCATTTCCAATTTAAGTTGCCATCTTTTTACATCCAATATATAGGGTTCTTGGAATATCACATCTTTATCTACTGAAAATATGAATTGTTGTTTTCTACAAGAAGTATGATATTTGCATACTCCCATTAACCTTCTTGTAGATATTATAAATGTATATTTATGTATTCATCATGAAAGTGAATATTTCAACATCTCTAAACCTTTTGGCTATATGTCAAATGCGTTAGACAAAGTCACTAATTCCATTTTAATATATTGTTATGACATTTGAACTATTTCAAACTCAATTTTACTCTCACCACATTTTAGAGAATTTTATCCTTATAAGTAAACATTGAAGCGAATATTTTGTTAAATGGTATTTGTAAACATCCAATTTTTAGATGTCTCATAAATTTCTAATGTCTAATTTACTTATAAACTTATTGGACAATATATACTTCAATTAAACATCACATCGATAAATTACCTTAGAAATGAAATCTTTTAGAATTTTATGATTTTTTATCTTATATGGAATCTTGTTAATTTATGTGGAAGAAACTGTGGAAGGTAAGTTGTTGTATTAGGTCATAGTTATAATGAAGTAAATATTGCATGAAATAATATCTTATATTGTAAAATTGATCCTTTTAAAAAACTTATTTGAAATTTAGCTTTTGAAACATTTACTGAAGACTCTTGGTCCTTATAGATAACCAAGAAAATTTAGTGTAAAACTTATATATGAATCTTATTGTAATGTTTTGACATTCTTAATTCCTAATCTTTATTTGAATTTCTTAAAGATTTTGATCAATATTTCATTAAATGCACATGAATATATAACGTAAAGTCATTAATAAATTTAATGAAATATAAGTATTCATCATTTTATGAATTGTCGTAACATCTCATGCATCATATATATAAAATTTAAAACTTTACTACTATAATTGTCCTTTTCAATATTATACATATATTTTTATATGTAGCCTCATGATTCTCATTATGTTAATTTAACCAACATGGACAATAAATTAAAAGTTGGTTGATGAGGATTAAATTAACTAAAATAATTAAAAAGTAAATAGTTAAGGAAAGAAAAATCAATTCAAAAATCATTTTGAATTTGGGGATCACTTATTTGGCATTCCAATTGTCATGTATGATTTCTAGTCAAAGCTACATGGGATGAGAGGAATACTCGCATTTTCCAAAATAGGAGCATGAATAAGAATTAATTCAACAATAAGATGATATAATAGGTTAGATGTCATATCTGCTTATACAAATAAAAATTTCAAAAATTTGACTATTGTAACATAATTTGGAATGTGTAATTTGTAATATCTGGTTGGCTTGGATTTTCTAGGAGGATGAAGATAGTCATGCGATAGATGTGTTCTCCCTACAGAGACACTTGACTAGTTTTTGTAAGTCTGCTTGTACATCTTGATTGCCTTTTATGGCTTAATTCATTTCCTTTTTCTCAAAAGAAATTATCATATATGATTTATTATCTAGGTTAAAATAATAATTAACCTAAGGGATATATGTCCTCTGATAAGGCACATAAGTATATTTAATAAGGTAGCTAATACTTTTTGATGTGTAATTTACTTTAATCAAACTCATTAAGCATAGTTAATCAATACGGTTATCATTAAGTTCTAGGATGCTATGATTCTCTAGTGCTAAATTGTTTATTCTTCTAGTGTGCTAATTCTATTTCACCTATCAACATTTTATATAATATTAGACTTAATCTATGGTCACCAATAAAAAATCTAACATTAAAAATAAAGAAATGAATTCTACCATTGAAATAATCAAATCATGTATAAATAATTGAATAATCTTTACAAGTTATATCACTAACCTTAACTAGGGTTACTAGGGTTTCTAGCTGCTAAAAATAATAAATAAATAATAAATAAATAAATAATACTATAAGAATTCAATTAAAGAAACAAAAAGTCTCTTTAACGTCTCTTAGAAGAATGTTTAAAGATGCTAAACAATGTAAAAAGACACCTAAGTTTCTTCTACTATAAGTATTTATAGATAGGGTTACCAAATTAGAGTTCTAGAGGGTTTAAATTTAAGAAATCATAGATCTTCATTGTGTTTAAGAATCAGTGTCGAACCAGTACCAACACCTACAATGATATTTTTCTAGAACTACTATTATCTAGGAGTCAACTAATGCTTAGCACTAAAATATAAGTGGGACCTAATTTGCATTATTTCTCTCTATAAATTCAAGATGAGTATGACACCAATTTATGATCTACTCCAGTGTTGTTCTTTGTCAACTTCTTACCTTTTTAAACTTGTTCGGAAGGTAGGAGCCTATTTTACATGGAGGTCTGATGCATATTATTCCTTATTCCACTAATTCACCACTTTTGTGATCTTCGAGTTAGAATTAGCTTCCTTTATCTGCGATAAAGTTGTTGATCTTCTTTTAGCCTTCCAAACAACTCCAAAAAATTTTTAAATGGACAACCTTATATAATGTTGCACTAAATATTATGTTTACTCTTCAAATTCATTACCTTTAAGAAAATGAACTAAACATAGAAAAACATAATAAAATCCATATAAAATACGTCATAAAATTTTGAAATACCAAGTAAATTAACCCCAAATAACATATAAAGTATGAACCTATCAATTTGTTTTATATAAGAGATGTCGTTACTGGGTCAACATTTGTATCTTCCCCATCCTTTGTCAAGTTCTTCAATTTGATATGCAAAATCCTTCCCAAAGCACTAAAGGTAATAATTTTCTTCCTTGTATCTGGTCTTTTGATTGTGCTCGCTTGACTGCCTGCTTAATCCTAGGACCCATTTTGATTGAGAGATGTATGAAAGTTGTATAAAGAGGAAGAACCTTGAGGAGGGTAGTAGAGAAGTGAGATGATTTGAGCTTCTTAATTCTAGAGAGAGAGTGAGAGAGTGTTGTGGGTAAGAAAAATGAGGGTAAGAGTGAATATATAGGTTAGGAGGAAGAAAGGAGGGGTAAAATTGAGAAAAAAGCTTGAAAATTCCACGTGCCGATTTTGCCTCGCCGCAGGTCATGATCGTGACAGAAGGGATTTTCAGGGTAACGGTCGGGACCTAAGATGCCACGATCGTGGCAGAATGTTCAAAATCACGATCGCGACAGAGATCTCAAAATTAGGTCACAATCGTGACTAAGGAGTCACAAACGTGACACTGGGACTTTTTACACTCCTTTCCCATTTTTGATTCTTTTCCTTGTGTCACTTTGGAATTCCTTCCCTACCTTATATTTTCACCATCACCTCATTGTCTTGTCTTTCATACCCTTCCAATCCATTTTGAAAGAGAGAGAGAGAGAGACAAAGAAAACCAACTCGATTTTTCCAAGATATTAACTTGTATAGGAAAGACATGCGAAAACATAATTGAAAACCTAATCTAAAGTAACAGACAAAAAAAAAACAGTTAAAACCATGGGTTGCCTTCTACGCAGTGCTTCATTTACCCTCGCTAGCTTGATGTACTTCTTTGGTTCACGGTGGTTTAAACAAATCATGTAATTATAGCACCCCTATGGGTTTCATAACCTGTAAATGAGCTACTAGATTGTGCTTATCACCACTCTTCTTCCTCATCTTCTTCTTTTGATTATTCTTTCGAATTTGTGGCTTCTCTGGTAGGTCCTTATGAGTATAACTCTGCTCAGATTTTTCACAAGACTCATTTCTCTTGATAATGTCCACATATTTGAAAGAATTTCTTGTACCATTAGACACTTTGAATGAAACCCTCTCGTCCCCCACTCTTAAAGTTAACTTGCCCCCATTAACCTCGATAAGGGACTGGGTGGTAGCTAAAAATGTTTTTCCAAGGATAATGGGTGTCTCCAAATCTTCCTCTATGTCTAAGATGATGATGTCTTGGGAAAAGTGGATTTGTCAACCTTAACAAGAACGTCCAACGACAATACCCCTAGGATGGTGGATTGATCTATCAACCATTTGCACACACATCCTGATTGGTGTTATTTCACCTAACTCCATCTTTTTGCATAAAGTGTAAGGCATCATACTTATGCTAGCTCATAAGTCTGCAAAAGCCTATCCATTTTGACACTACCAATAGTATAGGGAATATTCCCTGGATCATCTTGTTTCTGTGGTAGCGCTGCCACTTTGTTAGAGTTCTCTTTGATTACAACTTCACGTCTCAACTTCTTCGGTTCCTCTCTGTTTACTAACTTCTCTTGTATTTATTCCTTAAGGGCAAGTCATGTTTTCAGTTGCTCTATTATATCTAGAACCTCTTTCAACTCTGCTTCTTTTGGCTTTCTCTGTGCTAGAATGGGGTATGGAATTGCAAGACGAATCCTTGATCTTCATCATGTTATATTTACTCTGCAAGGAACTTTCGTTAGCCCTTTTCTTTTCTTCTTCCCTTTCTCCTTCAACTTGATTGAGCTTCTCTTCAGTGGCCTGTGTGATCACCATTATCCTTTCCTTTAGATTTGTTTCAGTATTGCTCGGAAGTCTCCCTGTATTTTGTGCAGACAATGCATTTTCCAATTGGCTCATTTGGACTTCTAAGTTTTGGTTGGAAGAAGCGTGGTTCTTTGTTAGTTGTTCAAATCTTCCTTCCAACTTTTTATGAGCGTCCTTCATGCTCCCAATCTTTTCCAAGATTTTATTAACTTAGAGTCCGTGGAACTGGCTTTCTCCTATTGGAATCCAGGTGGCCCTTGAGGTCGAAATTGACCTCCTATAGTGTTTGACCAATAAAAGTTTGGGTGGTTCTTCCACCTAGGATTATATGTGTTTGAGTAGGGATTATTCCCCCCTCCTCAACCAAACTGTGATCCCATGTAATTAAGCTGCTCAGGTTCATTACATCAGAAAGCGGTCGATGGTATCCTAGTTGTCTTGTCTATATAACTCACATCTCTGTTGAATTGCTTTGACAAGAGCTGAAGAGGAGGTTTTCATATTATTAAGCTATCGATTTTGGCTTGCATTTCCATTATTAAGTCAACAGCTATGGCTCCCTTTTACTCTTGGATAGTTGTGTGTTATCTACTTTTGGCCATCGTCCAAAGACAATTGTTACTTGCCATATCCTCAAACAACTCCTCTGCTTCCTCAACCGTCTTCCTCATTATAGATCCTCCAGATGTTGCATCTATAGTGTCTCGTGTGAGTGGAGTAACTCCATTGTAGAAGGTTTATAGCAGGAATTCCTTGGGTAAATTATGGTGAGGACACCTCCTTTACAAATCATCCTTGTACCTTTCCCATGCTTCGTAAAGCAATTCCCCATTATTTTGTTGGAAATTTATGATTTTCTTTATTAGTTTCGTAGTCTTCGTAAGAAGGAAGTACTTATCTAGGAATGCATGCACCAACTGCTCCTAAGTTGTGACATTTGTGGGACTTAGAGAATGATACCATGCCTTGGCTTTATCCTTTAGCCTAAAAGAAAAGAGCCTCATCCTAACGACATCTTCTAACATCCTATGATATCGAAAAGTGTCACATATTTCCAAGAAATTCATTATATGAGTGTTAGGATCCTCATTAGTCAATTCGTATAATTGCACATTGATTTGCAGCATATTTAGAAAAGCAGGCTTAATCTCAAATGAGGCTACTTGAACCCGTGGTTGAGTCATGCCTTGATTTGCATTATTAAACCCCGGTCTCATGAAATCGATAAGGGTTTATAGCTAGTTTCCTTGATTGAATTCTTGATGAAATTCCTCTACCATTACTTCTTCGATTTCTTCTTCTTGGTGTGTGGATAATCTAATTGTTGGTTCCAAACGGGTGATGTCAAGTGCTAAGGTTTCGACAATTTGACTTGAACTCTGAGTAACTCTTCATGCAACCACACGAACACAATGGAGGTGAAAATTTCTTAGATTAAAGGAATCCAACTAATCCTAACTAATTCCTTGACAATGGCACCAAAAACTTATTTAGCAAGTTTTAATTCTATAAAACCCTCAATGTTTCACATGCGTACGGGTCATAAGCGTAGGAGATGTCGACCCTATGAGGAATTAGTAAACTAATTGAATCCTAACTTTGTCTAAGATCTAAAAATTGTAATTAAAATGAAAATAAAATGAACAGAAAATTAAGTAATTGAATATAGATTGATTGAGAATAATTTCTAAAATTAATAACAAAGAAATCAAAATTAAGCACACCCACTTAACAATCAAGAAATCGCACAAGAAAAGATTAACCGATAATGAGAAGATGAGATTTATCCTATCGTCAATTGCTACTTTAATTACTTTTGAGTTAATGGGTATCGGTCCTAGAATTTCAAATGGTTGATTATCCTCTATTGAGACCTAATCATTGAACCTTAAATCGTAATCCCTAATTGAATCCTAAGTTCTAAAATTGCAATATCTCAATTAACAACACAACCTACGTTCCAATTAGTTCTTAAACACTCTAATAAAAAATTGGGTCCTCACACACGATCTCTCATTGTATAATTACCGATTTGATTGTTTATGTGATCTATTAGGTTGCTAACTCTTATTACCCAACCTAATCATGTTACTATCGGTTCACTCTCTCGATTTGTTACCGAAGTATGCAAAAACGACAAACAATCATAATACCCAACACATTAACATCAAAAGAAATCAAATCACAATTGATTCAAGAACAAATCCCAAATGAAGTTTAGAACATTCTTAAACAAATATTCATCATCCTTATGTCCATCTCATACATTAAATGAACTAAACATAAAGAAGAAGTGATAAATTAACTTGGAAAGGATGGCTGAAGGTGACAGCAACAACTACTCCTCTTCTTCTTCTCTCCTATTTTCTCTTCTTTCTCTTCCTTCGCTCTTTCTTTAATTGGTAAGATCAAAGCTCTCTTGATTAAGTCATTTTCTTTTCCTTTTATAGTTTTTTTTCCTTTTAGGGTAAAAACTAGATTTTACTTAGGCCAAAAAGTCTAAAACGATCCTCCAAAAATAGAAAGGGAAGCAGTTCCCCGCATCTGTATCGAACCTGTAACGATCGTGGCAGGTATGTCATGATCATGGCCCTTGAAAAGTGAGGTTTTGTCACGATCGTGGCCTACCTGCCATGATCATGACTTATGAAATTAGCTTCTGTCATGAATGTGGTCCATTCAGTCATGATCGTGGCCTTGTCTGGCTTGCTTCTGTCACGATTAGAATGCCACAATCGTGACCCTGAGTCTTCCTCCAAGCTTTCTTCAAACTTCTCTAATCTTCTTTACCTAATCTCAAACACTAACAAACACATCAAAATACCTCAGACACACAAAATTAAAGCCACATAACATGCTTTAAACCATATAACATTAAAAAGAACAAACATATAATCACTCTAACATAATTCTAAACCTAAACATGCACAAATCATCTAGTTAACAACTAAAAACATACTAAATTACCCACTAAATCATAATGTAACCTATAACTATCAATCTTTGTCTTCATGTAAAAAGACTATGTTAATGTTACAGAAAATTAAAAAGTGGTCTTTGGATAAATAAATCCTATTGATCTTTAAAAATAGAAAAAAAAATTCATGAAAGGATACTTAGCCATCAATGTATGTGTATAAGTGCCATAGGTGACTAAATATGATGTTAATGTTTTAATTAGTATGTATATTCAATCCAAAGTGCTTAGCCATGAAATGCATAGGTTAATATGTTGGCACAACTTGAATGATTGATTTTTGCAATTAAATTGATTTCATGAAGTTATATGTCATTGTCTCATTAATGCATGTTGCATGAATGTATGTGCTTATGTTTGTTTTGTTTGAATTCGTGTTTTGTTTTTTCTTGAGGACAAGGAAAAGTTTAAATGTGGGGATGTTGATAGGTGTAGTTTATACTATGTTTTGATAAGTGTTTTAATGTGTTTATAGGTGTCTATTAGATGATTATTGCATGTTTAGGCTTAGAATTATGTTAATGTGATTGTTTGTTTATGTTTTAATTGTTATGTGGTTTAAAACATGATTTTAGATCTTAATCTTGTGTTTCTTGGGGTGTTTGATGTGTTTGTTACTGATGGAAACCAGATAAGTGAAGAATGAAGGAAGCTAGAATGTGCATGGATTATATGGCAAGTCATGATCGTGCTTGCAATGTCACGGATGCAATGTCATGATCATGATAAAATGTTTTTTCTCTAGTGTCACGATCGTGACACCTATGTCACAATTGTGATAAACACTTGCCAAACGTGACATTTTTCATCTGTTTTAATGTTGGGGGTCATTTTTGGAACCAAATGATGTGGATAAACCCTAAAATTAACCCTAAAACCCTTAGCTACTATAAAAAGAACATAAAACACTCCAAAAAAGGCATCCGCCTTCTTACTAAATTGAATAATACAAGAGGGAGCAAGAAGAGCATTTGAGATTTCCAGATTCAATTCCAAATCAAGTTTTTCCTTCTTTCCTTTTGTTATTTTCATTAAACTTGATGTGTAAATTGGATTTGAAGACGATATTTACATTTATGATGTTCTAAGTTTCCAGATTAGGATTTGTTCATAAGTTGTTTTGTGACTTGGTTATTATTGAATTCAATGCTATATTCTAGTGTGGTGATATTTGTGTATGCCAATACTTTGACAATAAATCGAAAGAGTGAGTCGAAAGTAATCAAATTAGATTGTGGAACAAGAGTTAGTGATTTAATAAGTCACACAAATATCATATTGATAATCATACAAATAGAGATCTTGTGTGAGAGCTTAATTATTCAATAGATCACTTCAGAACTAGCTGAAAACGTTAGGAAGATTTTTTGAATTGAGAGGTTGCAAAATCTAGAATTTAGTAATCAATTAGGGTTAAATGACTAGTTGAGAGAATAATAGTCAATGTGATTTTATGAAACGTGGAAGAGGTAAAGATAACCTTTCTCCCTCTTGTTAATAATAATAATAATAATAATAATAATAATAATAATAATA
>JAOSBL010000003.1:19265361-19276582 GCA_027568915.1 Erythroxylum roraimae | reverse complement strand
CAAGCAAGTTACATACCCATTTACACCAACACAATTCTCATACAAGTAAGTGTACAAACATCACAAATAATTTAATTTACTACAAAACCATAAATAAAACATCTTTCTCACCTAATTAGACTTCCTCTTCTTCAACTCTTCCAAGATACCTAAAATCTCTAATTTCTTCACCATCTCACGATCATCATCATCTAGAGCTTGAAAGGTTAAGATTTTTGGTGAGAAGGGAAGAGAGCAACTAAGATATGAGAGAGCTAGATTTATTATGGGTGGAGATTGGCAACAAAATGATAAGAAGAAGAAACCACCGAAGAAGAAGGAGGAGAGGAGCTATGAAAATGAGGAAGAGAACAAAATATCTTGGTCCTCACACGTGAAAGCATCGTGAATGACAACCAAGAAGGGAAAAAGGCTTTTTAATTAACCAAAGATGGCATGGTTAGGCAAGTGACAAGTGTCACTTGCCACATGTCCTATTTTTAGGCACTCTCAAGGTTTCTTTCCAATTAAAATTCAATTTCTAGTCCAACCTTTTTTTTCCCAAAATTTCAATGGCTCAATTAATAAATCCTAAAATCATGTATCTAAATTTCCAGTGTCATTGGACAGTAATTTCTCCTACCGATAACCAATCAGCCTGCCACTTGGCATTTTTCCTAGTCCGAAAATTTCCCCGAAATTTCCAGAAATTTTTTTAAAATTCTCCAAAAATTCAAAAACTACAATGCCCCTCTCCAACTCAATTTTTCATACACAAAAATCACATTTTTTTCATAACAATCACATTTATTAACAAATATACCGGGAAATATCATGAATGCATGTACAGTCATTTTTCATGTGCAAGATTTACTATTCATATATATATATGCATGCATGAACATAGAAAAACAATTTTAACCACTCCTAACCCGTTCCAAATTACTATTTTACCCTTCCCATCGATGATGGGATGTTATATAAGGACTAAGATTTATAGTCGAAATTATATCTTACATAGGTTATAAAGACAGTTAGGATGGACGAAGGAAAGGTTATTTGCATATCTCTAACATAAGGGATACTCAAAGATACTCCATAATCTTCAACTTTGCCAAAGGTGATCATAATGGTGATGATGATGATGAGCTTTCTATTGACTAAGATCCAAATTTATTTTATTTCCATTAAGCTTTGTATATATTAAGGATTACGTTCTTCCTTTTTTGTTCCTTAACTAAAATTCTACTTTAGTTATTTTATTATATTTATATTGACTATTTATTCCAATTTATAGTTACTTATGCATTTTATTGTTTTATGTTTAATTCACTTGTTTTTATGAGGTATATATAATTTATAGAAGTCAGTATACATTACTTTAGACAATAGATGGCAAATAGAGGCCAGTGAAGTGATAAATGTAAAACTTAGTATGTTTTCAAGGTGTTAGAGTGTGTTTTTAGTGTTTTCGTATATGATAATCATGTGTTTAGGACTTAGATTTATGTCAATGTTTTATGTGTTTTGTTTGATTAATTATTGTTTAAGGAAAAAGTTTGATCTTAATTATATATTTCAAGGATTGTTTGATGTGTATGTTGATAAACGGAGACAGGAAAATGAAAAGTAAACATAAAGAAAAAGCTAGAGAAACAATTATATCATGATTGTGCATAACCATACACGATCATGCAAAAAGGAGTAGCAGGATCAATCAACAACCATTCCCTTCAAAAATTCGATAAATCTAGTGGCAGACCTTGACAAGTTATGTTTAAAAATAAGATAAATCTGTAGGTACACTCAAACACCATTCATGATCAAGATATTCCCCAACTGTGCATATCATTTCAATTCCCCACCACTAAATATTCATATGCATAATCATGAACCAAAGGACTTTTTAAAGGTTACATGAGGTCAAAGATTAAGGTAAGAAGTATTTGGATTATGTAGTTCGAAAGCCATCAAAGCTAGTGAAGTAGGGAAAATCATTCAATGGAGTATCAAGTGCAAAAATTAACATCCACTCAAAAGTAGGTACCATCAGCTATAATGAATGCAAATCACATAAAGCACAAGGATTTAGAAGGAATTACTCATAAAAATTGATGATGAACAATACAATGTAACCATAATAGGTTACCCTTTGCAACAACTTCTCCCTTATTTGCATCACAATCAATTCACCAATTTCATATAACTTTAGAATAAAAGACTAACATTAATTACTTTGCTAAATAAATGATTTACTTCTTGATAACTTTTTTTCTTTTAATATCTTTTTGATTTCTTAGTTTTTCTTCCACCTTTTTTCTAGACAAAAATTGAAAGAAATTACATTGACAATGGAATTCATTTATAAGAGATAAAAATCACATCAATTCTAACTAACCCGCATATATGCACACCCCTACACTTATGCTCTTGCGCATCCGCAAACATCAATAATTACAAATGCTTAACTAGCTTTAAGGTTTAAGTAAGACATTTGGTTAGGTTAAAGGCTCGTAATTTGGTTAAAAAAAGAGAAAAGGCTAATGAAGCTCAAAGGGCTTAACAATATGATAAATCGTGTCACTAGGTAGGACATTTCGCAAATGTAGCTCATAAAAAAAGAATATTTATATTATTTTCATGTTAATGCATGTGATAAAATGTGGCATCGAATAGAAATCAAGGAAAAGTTAGGATGTAAATGTCATAAAGGTCACATATAAACAAAAGACATTGAGACTAATATGGATGTGTCAGTTTAAAAGGCTCAAAATCTCACTGGCTTATGTCTACCCACTAGTTACTACTCTTTTAAAGATAAAGTGCAATGACCATTCACAAAAGTAAATCCCATGCTTAAGTGGCTATGAATTTTTCTACTTAATTATAACTATATAGTCCTAAAATCAATAAAAAAATAGGTAATGTATTTTTTTTACATGTAAAAAGAACTTTAAAACACCCAAAAAGAACTTTGCACAAACATTGGCCCACCCCCACACTTAGAACTTACATTGTCCCCAATGTAACATTAACTGTATAAAATGGAGTGTTAAAAAAAGTAATGTAAAAATGTAAAGAAAAAGGAAGAAACTCCCCTTAGGTTGCCTTCTAAACAGTATCTTTATTTATTGTCGTTAGCTCAACTCCATGTTCTCCTCATCATATAATAAAATTTTGATCTTTAGGGATCACAACTTTTGCATTTTCCACTTGAAATTCTTCAAGATATGGCTTACATTGATGACCACTCACATTTAATGTCTTCCCTATTGTCAGACTCTTAATCTCTTCTACACCATGGGGAGAGTCATTAATAATCATAAAAGGATCGACCAATAAAGATGTAATTTATGTGGAAACAATTTATATCTAGAGCATAAAAAAGCGCTTTTTGACCAATAATAAAGCTCTTCCTCGAGACAATGAAAGCTTTAGTCTTCTCTTTAATTGAAAGTGCTTCCAATTTATTTATTCACTTCCGCTTACAATATCTCCGTACTAAAAGGTCAATCATATTAATCACAAAAATAGAATGTTCATTTTTGGGGGTGCTCATTAACATCAAAGATATTGAAATGAGTAACTTCCCAATCAAATTCCACTATGAGGGTATCCTCACAAATGTTTGTCTTAATTTGGGTTGTGTTAAGAAACCATCTCCCTAGTAAGATAGGTATTAGATTATAGGAAGTTTCATCATTCATATCTACCATATAAAAATTAGTAGGAAATATGAGTTCATTCACTTGCACAAGTACATCCTCATTCACTCCATCAGGGTATGTGTTAGAACGATCAGCCAATTGTATGGTAACATTAGTTTCTTTCAACGAGCCTAGATTTAAAGAATCATACATAAAACGAGGCATAACATTAATTAATGCTCCTAAAACTAATATAGCCTATTTAATCTGTGTTACTAATTTTACAAGGAATGATAAACATGCCTAAGTCTTTACACTTTGGAGTATTTTCTTTTTAAAGACTGTAGAAAGGATTTCACCCATCTTGATCATTTCATTGCCTCTCAGCTTCTGGCAATCAAGATTATGACAATGGGATCATACATAAATAATCTATTTGAAGTGATTAAATCATTTATACATAAATTCCAAAACATTAATCATAGAATAACACAATCAATTATAAAAGATAGTGAGAACAACAATACTAGATTAAGAAATGCTCAAACATGTTCGTTGGGTTTGGTATCCCCTTTAAATAAAAATGATGAAGGATAGCTCCTTAAAGCTCTACAAAGGGTAAGAAATTTGCCCACATTCATGTCTCTCAACTCTTTATGTCTCATTTGTCCTCTTAAATTCCCTTTTATAGTAAAAATTAGGACTTTTTATAGTACACAATTAACTACACGAGCTTGTAGGTGACCATTATATGAAAATTGCAATAATTATGAACTTACACATTCACAGTCATTTGAAAATTTTAGCTTCCTAACTTAGATCATATTCTTCCAAAATATGGTTTTATGGTTTTCATTTTAGGTCTTAGTTTCACTAATACAAGGAAAAGAATTAAAAATTAAGGTGGAATTATATTGAACAAAATCAATTTTGGAAGAATTGGAGAAGGACCCTAAAATGAGGCACTTACAGGACATCGTGTTGATGGTCGTGTTGAAAAGTTGTTGCTTTTGTTTCTTTGGTGCAACATATATACCACTTGTTTGTTTTATTTGAATAAAATGATACCTTATATAGCCTTACATGCATCTCGTATTGTAGTTGAAGATTTATAAAGAATTCCAAGATACCATAGCTAGCAACATATGTATAGGGCTGTGTAACTCATTAAAAAAGCTAGGATTTCAAATTTTAGAGAAAAGAGAGACACAAATAAAGTTCTTTATCAAGAAACACCTAAAAGTAATTTTGAAGCTATTACGTAACGATTTTGATAAAAAATTTTATCATTCTTTGATGATAGAGCAAAATTTCAACAAGAGTTCTTAGAAGATTCAAAATCCAAAAATAATTATTTCTTTATCTTGTTTCTTACTTGAAATTATTTTTTCGTTATGAACTAAATATAGATATAGATTTAGGTTCAATGAACCTCCAATGTAGTATATTTTGATTAATTTTTTTAATGAATATCTAATTTCATTGTTATTTATCTATGTTATTATATTGATTAAATCGAAGGAATGAAAGTGGAAGATTCAATATTTGATTCACACATGAAAATTTGAGAGATGAGATGTATGTTTAGGCTACAGTGTGGATAAAGAGGGTTAATCATGATCCATTCAAGAGAAACTTAAAAAATCTTCCTGAATTAGTTTAAAAACCAATCCAAAGAATTCATAGAACAAATTGGAGCATTTTTATGTTATCTAGAATTCGGAGGGATTTTAGTTGATTAACTAATGAATAGTGGTTCTTGAGAAAGAATATAATCTAAATTAGGAAGCTAAAATTTTCAACTGACCTTATAGATCACATTGCAGCAAGAAATGGGTCTATATTCATTTAACCTTGAGGGATTAGGGATCTTAGAAAGAAGGCAAAAATATGTCTTGTTGAATTTATAAAGCGTTTAACCTTATTAATAAAACTCCATAACTATATTGGAGATCATTTTTGCATGTTTGCTTTCTAGTAGCTTAAAAGAACTTGGCAATGTACTCATCAAGACTAGGTGTATTATCAGGGTGAAATGAGAATAAAGTAGATTTGTTTTCCTCAAATGTTTTCTTTTTAGTTAATTTTGAGATGTGTTGAGCTTACAAAGATGAATTTAAGGAGCACCTGAGCGCATCAAGAATGGTCATCACCTCCTTGCCTGTATCTAGAATCTTTTTGAAGTGCTATAAAGCTATCTACTTAAGTTTCTCCTATTCAAGCACCATATTCCATTACTATTAAGAAGTGATATAATTTTTCTTTTCTTCCTCCCTCCTTGAACTACATTGTAGAAATAATTTTTCTATCATCTTCCTTCAGCGCTAATATCCTATATTTCTATCTTAGATTCAAAATTTAATTTTCTACGTCATTAAGGTATTTGTTTAGTTCTGCACATTCTTAGATTTCGATTAGGGCATCAAAGGGAGAGCAAGCTATAGCTTCTTCACATATTTTTATCGATTCAAAGGCTACTTTCTTTTTTAGAAGAATAGGATCAATGTTTGACATTGGACATTGATAAAAATTTGCCTTGATTACTTATAGTTTCTAAGAGAGTTAGTAAGCATGTGAACTTATAATTAGTAAGTTCATTCATTCTATGACAATTTATCTTCATTCTATCTATGACAATTTATCTAATGCTTGGGTGAGTTAAAAGGTAGTTAAAAATCCTTAAAGGATCCCTTCTATTGCTCACTATGGGATTAAGTTGAACTTCAATAGGAGTATGATCCAAGAATAGTGCATTGTTGAAGCGTAACTATAGGGAAAGCTTCCAAGGTAGTCAGAGATCTAGATATCTGTCCTACTTTTTACAGATAAGATAATCCTTAAATTGTCAATTACTCGAAGTAAATTAGTGACCAATTTATTTGAGATCAATGAGTCCTAAACTACTAGTTATTTGAGTCAATTCGTAGTACATATACCTTACAAGTCTATTATTCCCTCAAGCTTGGAAGTAATTATACTGTTATAGTCACCAGTAATTATCTAAGGGGAATTTGAACCTGCTAATTCTCTCTAAATCACACCATAGTCAATTCCTTTGAAACACTCAAATAGTTTCATATACTAAAGTGATTTCTAAAGGGGACAGTGAGATCTATATAATGACTTCCCAATGAGTTAGTTTGTTTATAATGAATTAGTTTCTTAGAAGAAAAATACCTAGGTCTACTTAGATGATGATTCTTCAATTAAAATGAGCAAGATGATTGGTAATGCTAGTCAACAATTTGTCCAACAACCAAAGCCCATTGTTAAAGGATTCTTGTTTTATTTTTATCTTAATAATACCATAAAAATATGGATTTTTAAGGTTAAGACAATACTTAAGGGCCATCTATTTATTAGGGGAGTTCAACCCCCTAATTCCACTTTAAAACGCACATTTAAAAGGAGTTGAACTAGCTTTCTTCCTCTTAGCTTTGCGACTAGTCTTGGACCTACTAGTACTAGGCCCTGAACTAATGCCCTTTACATTACCCTCAACGATGTTACAATCCAATAAACTATCATGAGAACAATGTTCATTTAAAGAGGCTTTTGGTAAGGACGAATTTTATCAATTTAGCATGCTTCTCCATTTTCGGCTAAGTAGCCATTAGAGATTTTTTTTAAAAATGAAAATTGAATTAAGCCATAAAAAGTTGATAACTCAAAATTTCTTACAAATGATTCTTAATAAGAGAATGTTCAACAGGATAAAGTAACCAAACTGCAAAGCATGGTAACATTTATAAAAAGTAGGTGTGAAGAGCTCTCCAATTGACTTTTACAAAGGTTGCACCAGTTTGTCAAGTAATTAAACTAGCTCTAGGAATATAGTATTTATATAATACTATTTTATACTAAAAGACATTCCTGATATTCAGTCGAAAAAGTTTCCTGCATGATGTATTGTTGAATGTTACACTAACACGAGGACACCACCAATTCTTATCCTCAACATTGTCCTTTAACTCCACATTATTAAACTACATCTGCAAATTATTGTCATTTATTCTCAAGAGGAGCTCATGTTTTCCTAATACCTTCTTGATGTGGATTCTAATAAAGCTTCTCCTTTTGAGAAGTAGATGCATATCTTGATGATATATCAATTTCCCAATTGCTCTTATCTTTGACATAGAATGCATGTACCCACTTGCACCATAAAGAATTATGATCATTAATCAGTCTTCATAAGCTCTTAATCATCATACAATTATTAAAGAGTTTAAAGGTATGATGTTCAAACCTCCATGTCTTTTAGAGCTGCAAACTTCATACCATTTAATGTCAACTTTATAACCTCCTTCATTAGAACTAGACCAAAGAAATTTCCTAAGAATTTTATCAATGGTTTTGTTCACAACATTTGGAATAGCAAGATATGTTGCCTAATAAATATTTATTGCAGATATTACAACTATAATCAGCTAAACTCTCCCAGCTAGAGATAAATCTTTCATTCTCCAACCTATGATTTTAGCTTATATTTTATCCGCCAAGTTTTAAAAATTCCATAGCTCAATATTGAAGAAGTTATCAGAATTCCCAAATAGGTGAAAGGCACAAACATTTTTATGAACTTAGTGACATGTTCAACCATACTTCACTGATCCTCAACACTTCTAGACATGTAAAAAGAGGACTTATCAGCATTAACATGAAGACCAGACAACTTAGTGAAAATACTGATTGCCTTCATTACTACTATGAGTGAAGTTTTGGCAAACCTAGCTAAGAAAATCAAATCTTCAGTAAAAATAAGGTTGGTAATTCCTAATTTCTTGCATTTATAATGATATTTTAATTGTTTGGTCCTCAAAACAATTCTACACAAAATCCTACTAAATAACTCCATGACAATGACAAACAAGTAAGGTGAAGAAGGGTCTCACTACCTAATGCCTTTATAACTCTTGAAGAATTTGGTTGGTTCTCCATTGATTAGAATACTAAAGGATGGCATTGTGAAGCATAAAGAGATTCGTTCAATGAAACAATTAGGAAAACTCAAAGGCTTTATGATGTTACAAAAGAAATTCCAATCAACATTATCATAAGCATTCTTTAGATTACTCGTTTGAATGCATGTTTTTGCCTCCTATCTTTTTGGAATAACCCTTCATATATTCTTGTAATAGAAGAATCATTTTCTTCTCAAAGAATTATAGCATTGCATCTAGTACTATGTCTTTGATGATAGGTCAAGCTTTAGCAAAGAGCATCATGTTAAACTCGCTTGAACTTGGAGCCTTATGGGGATTCAAACTTTTGATAGTTTGTTCAATTTTTAATCTGATAATACGTTTTGAGAGTAATTTGGCTTTTTGACTAGTAATAGAACTACACATGATGCTACTCAGTAACTCCCTTTAAGATTGAGCATTGGTGGAGGCATTTATAACATTAGAGAATTGTTTAAAAGCCTTTAACTTTAACAAATCTTGATTACAAATGATATGATTATTACACATCAAATTGTTGATTTTGATTGCAGCTTTCTTGGAGATGACATATCTGTGAAAGAAAGTTGAACCTTTATCACTACCCTTCAACTAAGCAATTATGGATCTCTGCCTCTTCAAGGACTGATCAAATGAGAGATCTTTATAGAAGTTGTACAATGCTTGCTTCTCCTTTTCAATAAGTATAATGCATTGATGTTTTTTATATAACTCATTCTAATCTAAAATAAGAGCATTTCTGGCAGTTGTAACAAGATGGTGTAAATTTCTTGTATTCTCCTTATGTATCAATTTTAGATTTTGATTGATTAAAAACATTTTTTATAGTATTAATACTGCTTGGAACCATTCACTTCATCTCTTAACCCTTTCTATAAAACTTTATCAAATTCAAGAACATCCAAAAGGAAGTTGATGAACTTGAAAAGGTTCTTGATTCTTTTAGAATCATTAAAAGTGAAAGTTAGGAGAGTGATCAGATAGAAAATAAATTTGGAAAATAGTGAAGCTGTTGGGGAATTGTTGAAACCAATTCATGTTTGTACGAGAACTATCAAGTTTTTTCCTAATAAGATCATTTCCTTACTGGTTGTTACTTCGTGTTAAGAAATTACCAGCTAACGCTACATCAGTTACCTCAACATCAGATTAGCATAGCATTAAGTTTTGACAAGGAGTTCTATTAACATATACCCCTTTAGTTTTTTCAGTTGCAATGATTACATTGAAGTCTCCAGTGATTAACCAGGGTTTATTAGTGTGAGTAGATGTTCTTCTAATTTCCTTCCAAAGGTGATTCCTTTGATAGCCAATAAGTTTTTTTAGAAAAGTTAACTTAAATTAAGCCGTTAAGGCAAACATAATCGATACTAGTACAATCACCTTATAAATACAAGAGACAAAAACACTATAAGATTATATTTGACACATATTTAAAGCAATTACAACTCATGCTAGGTGTTTATACTCTCCAGACATTGATGAGATAATGAGGGTCCAAATCCTTATGTTTATGGATGCCAATATGAGGTCTAATTCATTGAAATAGATTTGTGTTGAAATGCTCAGTGGTGGGGCACTTGTGAAATATTATGTTGTTCCTTTCATCCCAAACAATTGAGACTAGGAAAGAAAGAGAGATGCAAAGGCATCATTTGATTGTTTTACTATGAAATCCCACATCAACACACCAAGGCTTAATTTGGCTTAAAACCTCTAGAAATTCCCTTAAACAACACTTTAACATCAATGATTGCTAGGAATCTCTGACATACATGCATTTGAAGAAAAGATGGTCTAAGTTTTCCTCATCATCTCTGTAAAGATAGCACCAATTATTAAGGTAAGTAAACCTTACAATCTTGTCAACATTAGGTGGCTTGTTTAGCATTGCAAGCTAAAGGATTATTGATTTTCTCGACTGTTGATGTTTAGACTAGACTATTTTTGTCCAGGGAAGAATTGGCAGGTTGCTAATGAAAACTTTCCTTCAAGAAAGATTTGTGAATACTACATTAGTGATATGTTTCAATATTACAAAATCATTATACAGTTTAAAACTACTATGTAAGATTTTAGTATTTAAAAAAGATGAGATTGGGATAATTATGATATGATCCTTTTTTGTGAGAGCTTTATCCATTGTTTCTTGTTGTTGTAATAGGGTTTTAATGCATCACCTTGATCCAAATCTTTCAGAGGTCCCACTGAAAGCCAATTATCAAAGCAGAAAGAGGTAGATTCCCCATTGCCAATAAGGTTGATGAAGTGAGGCCTCAAATTTCCTCTTAACTTAAAAATATCTTTCAAATTGGTAGAGGATAGATTATCTAACTTGAAGCTCCATAGATTCCTATTTTAATGAAGTATATACGAATCCATTTACACCACAAAGCCTCCTTTTCAGTAAGGAGTCTTTATAGCCTTTTGGAAAGTAATAAAGAGTTGAAAGTCCTGAGAGAAATTATACTGAGTCCACCTTGACATTTTGGTAAACAAACATCCCTCAATCCCATCTTTACTTGCAAGGGTTGCCTTTGTATCCAGTTGATCGCGGCTCTGTCGATTCGATCTTAAAATTGATCCTTGGAAACCGGTCAAAAATAATAAATTCCAAGATTGCAGTATAAG
>JAOSBL010000003.1:19220203-19230403 GCA_027568915.1 Erythroxylum roraimae | reverse complement strand
TTATTATTATTAAATTTCTTATTATTATTAATTTTTTACTTACTATTTTTCTTATTAGTATTAATTATATTAATTATTATTATTAAAGTTCTTATTATTATTAATTATTATTATTAATTTTCTTATTATTATTAATTTTATTATTCTTCTTATTATTATTAATTTTATTATTCTTCTTATTATTATTATTAATTTTCTATTTACTGTTAAAAATTATTATTTTATTATTTTATTATTTTATTTATTTATTTATTTATTATTATTATTATTATTATTATTATTATCATCATCATCATCATCATCATAGGGGTGCACGTTGTGATAGAACCCCTTACTCAAAGGGGTGCACGAGTACTAGTATGATTGTGACAGACGAACTTACTAAAATTAACGAGCTTTTAATATCACTACCACACTAATTCTTCCCATTTCAAGACACCATAATACCCTTTTCCATTAGCATCAAACTAATTTTAAGTCATCTCTATAACACTCGAAGACTTAATTAGTCATGGGGGTGACTTAATCCCCCATGCGTGGCTAGCATTTAAGTTAAATGCTAGTCACCCCTGTGCAAATTCGTCTACACTAAAATGAAACAAAGGATTTGAAGTATGCTTGAAGTAAATGAAGTTCTGTAATTTACATGTTTTCTTTGTACAGTTTAACATAAACATAATTGTGATACTAAAGCATTTTAAGAGTTTTTTATGACTTGTTTCAATTGCTAATAACACCATTTATTCAATATTCAATTTGAAGTTCACTATAATTAAGTTAACTTA
Source organism: Erythroxylum roraimae (assembly GCA_027568915.1). Classification (NCBI taxonomy): domain Eukaryota; kingdom Viridiplantae; phylum Streptophyta; class Magnoliopsida; order Malpighiales; family Erythroxylaceae; genus Erythroxylum; species Erythroxylum roraimae. The sequence continues at coordinate 19,229,618 of JAOSBL010000003.1, read as the reverse complement.
TAATCTGCTATTCTAAAGAAGTTAAGTTATGCAGTAGTGGTTTACATCACAACAGTTACTTATGTGTTCATCTAATATCCCTTTACATATATACGGCTATATATATCCCTTTACTTATGCTTGAGACTATGTAATGCAGTAACAATCTTAGACAACTACATTCACAAAACTTTTAGTTCAGAGAGAAGATTATTACTGGTCTTAAAGTATAAGTCAGAGAGAAGATTATTACTGCTCCAACAAGCTTGTCGATGATGAAATTCGAAGACCAGTAATAATCTTCTCTCTGAAGATGAGTAACAAATTTTCCTATCTTCCACAACATGAACATAACGCAGGAAACCAATTTCTTCAACTACATTCATACCATATATAGCCTATTGAAAGAAATAAAAATTTTGTCAATAGCTAAATTCATTCATTATTAATTTTAACTACTAGTGGTCTCCTCTTCTAGTTTTTGCTCTAATGCAAATCTATCTGGGAACAGTCTCTTCTAGTCAGTGCCATAATCCAGATAATGCAGATACTCTACAATCCATGTTAATACCACACAGATAACACATCTTCAACGTAATTCATACCACCTAAATAACTCAGACACCTTTCAATCATATCAATTAGCAATTAACACGTCCCAAGTAGTTCAGATGATTTTTCACTCCAACTTCAAACAAGTTGATGCAAACACATTTAAACAAGTTGACGCAACTACTTGACTACCACAAAGGGGAATAAGCAGGTTGTTACAACCCTTCATCAAACAGAAAGACTTGCATAGATACAGGGAAGAGACAGGAGGCAGATAAATTTCAAAAGAAAATCAAGTTGATTGGAAGAGACGAGAAGGCCAAATAAACATCACAAAAGCTATTTGGCTGATGAGGTAAGCCAAACAACCACATTGATAGCAAAAGAAAAAAAAATTAGCGGCAAAGTTAGGTTTACAAGAAACATACCTAATTCATGCAACTGGTAGAGAAATGTTGGAGAAGATCGTGAAGAGCGAGAGAGACGAGAGCAAGGAGGACAAGAGCAAGGAAGACGAGAGCGTGAAACGTGAAGACGAGAGCGAGAGAGACAAGGATATTTTGTCCTCAACGTCGTAAAGTTTATTCTGACATACCCAGAATAGGCAAAGACAAGGGTATGTCTTCTTTAGCTATTCCCCAAGGTCTGGGAATAATTAAACTCGAGAATAACTATTCTAACTCTCTTTTTCTAACCAAACACAAGAATAGGTAATTGTTAGGAATACACTAGGAATAGAATACTTATACTATTGAGCCAAACATGCTGCAAGTTTATATTTTCAAACCAAACACTCACATAGAAATTCTTTAGCAGTAAATCAAACAAAGTAATACATATTTTATTATATTCCTCATCTTTTTTATTCCTAAGAATAACTATTCTATTCCTTATTTATTCCAACCTTTAAACCAAATAGGCTGTAAATCTTGCTTTTTCACTCGAGAGAAGACCAAGTTTTGAGGATATTGAGGTTTTAAAGTTTGGTGTTTGTAGGGATTAGGGTTTCTGGATTTGGGAATTTGATTTTTGTACTTGGTCTTCTTTGTCGTCTAGTATGACGATTCAAACTAACAATTTCATTTCCCTTTGTTGTCATCTGGAGCTAAAAGTATGGTTAAACTTTAATTTCTAAAATAGAAAAGAAAGAATACATGTAAAGTTTTAATCTCATCTCCCTTTCAAATTTGTAACAAATTGGACAAGAACTGCAAAAGCTATAAACATATACAAGTTCAAGATTCAGACCTACATTTTATGTATAACAAAGTGAGGAAGCTATAACGTTGGAGAAGGTGAAGACGTTGGTAGTGAAGGGCGATGGTGAAGGTGAAGATGATGGTAATTCATATCATAGTAAAGGATGACAAACAACAAATTGAAATGGAAATTAGGGATTTCAAAAGTGGGGTTTTTTTAACCTCCATTATTTAATAGTTAATACAATAGTTAATACAATTAATTAGAATATATTAAATTAAACTTAATAAGACTAAGATAATAATTTACATAACTAATTTTAAATAATTGGATCCCACAATACAATAAATTCAGTAAGTACAATATACTCTTTTCAAATTTTTTTGTTTGATTTGAACAATCCTAAAAAGATAAGGTTTAATTATGCTATGGTTTAACTTATCAACATAAGCAAACCTTATGGTTATTTTTGCCCTTTTGCCTATCGGTATTTGGTAAAAGGTATTCTTTTTCTAATTTAACTTAGATAATTATGATCTTTCTCAAATTATCTATGAACTTCAAACTGACAAACTTTAAACTTTCATGAGAATTCCATCTACAAATGCTAATGTGATCTTATTTTATAAAAAAATTTGCAAATATATAACACTGGTTGTAATAAATTATGAAAATTAGGGTATTTAAAAGCTTCCATCCAACAAGATTATATTAATATTTTTATTGATCCTAACCAAAAATAAAATAAAATAAAATAATCATTTATGAAACGTGATAAAATTATTACACTAGTGAAAATAAAATAATTTAATAATAAAGAAAGATCTAGATAATGAAATGTTAGTATCTCGAGGTTCACTTTTGTGAAATTTCAATTGTCATGCAATATTGATAATCAAAGTTGAGACAACAATTAACTTAATGTATCTATACCTTCTCTCTCTCGAGGCACACAAGTATATTTAGTTAAAGAATTATCACCTCTTGTATATGCAATTAACCTTAATCAAACTTATTAAGTATAGTTAATCAATTTAGTTATCACTATAGTTTATGAAATCTCTTTCTCTAGACATAGCATGTTTATTCTCCTATAGCTTAGATTTAATTTATCTCTCGTTTCTTTACACGATCCCTAATATTGAATCTCCTGTGATTGGACAAAAATCCAACAATTAAGATCAAAGAGAATAAATCAACTAAATAATGATTTATCATGCATTGATAATAGAAATATCCATCACAAACAACATCCCTAACCCTACCTAGGTATTTAACTAATAAACATCAAGAGAAAAAACTAAAACAAATAATCTTATTATAAAATAAACAAGAGAAAGAAAGAACAAGAAGAGTTTTCATGATTCTCCCCTAATCTTGCTCCAAATCCTCCTCAATGTTAAGAAACCCCAAAATTAATAACTTAGTGACAAAGTAGGTTGTCACCGGCCTTTAAAGTCCTCTTAAAGAAACTAATAACACTATTGATAAGTTCTCATTACATTAAAAAAAAAGTCCCAAGTTAGAGATAGGCACATGTCTCCTAACTTATTTTGATGCCTATTTGGACTTTTCGTCCAAATTCTCTGATTTTTGACATCTTAGAGCTTGAGTTGATCTCCTATGCCTATCATAGATTGTTGTCCATCTTATTAACTTCCTATATACTACATTTTCACCTGGATTAGATAACTGCGGAGAATAATACACTTAAATCTTGGATTTCTCCTTCAAATCATCTATAAGATAATGAACATACAACATGTAATAAGTGCTAATTACATCATATTCTTATCATAATTTATATGGCATTTAGCTTATGTTTTAATGATTTATATGTGGTATTTGGAACTTAATTTGGTTTTGACAAGAATTTTTCTAGCTTTCTAATGAAGAATGAATGAATCTGTAGAAGTTTATGCTAATTTGGAATTATTTTATGATTATTTTAGAGGAAGGAATCAGAACATGACATAAACTAGGGACCAATATGGGCCTAAGGGTGTGTTATACAACAGGGGAATGATATGAAGCTACGATGAAGTTGTGTTATGGAGCAAAGGGACTAACAAAGGGACGTGTAGATTCGTGTTCAACTTGTGTTCCATGTTGTTTCATTATGTTTCTTCTGGTTTTTGGCTAGAGCAATATGGGAGCAATACGAGACCAATACAAGTCTATGTTAAACAAACATATGGCTATATTATACCTATATTGATTGTAATTTTATGAGAAAAAGAAGTCAAGTGGGGTGTAAAGAAACAAAGGAATAAGATAGGTTCGTGTTTGAATCAAGTTTGACATAAAATCTCATATTTCATAAAATAAAAGGAGGGAAAAGAAAAGAAAAAGGGGAGAGACATTTGGGAGGACCAAAAATTAGTCTTAAGGCCAAGGAGACTTAAGGGTAGATCAAACAGAAGAAATATTAGAGGAAACCAACAATCCTTCAAGATTAATCAAGAAGGATAATAATCAATAAACATGACTAATCTCCTATTTATTTATTATTCTTTTTGGTTTTCATTGTTTTATGATGAACTAAATTAGGATATATACTTAGATATAAAGAACCTTAGAGTTTTAATAAATATCTAGTTTTCATAAGTTATCCATGTTCTTATAATTAATTGAATTGAAGGAGTAAAAATGGAAGATTCAATTATTTGATTCATACATTGATATTCAATAGATGAGACGTATAGTTAGATCACAACATTGATAAAAAGGGTTAAGTGTGAATTGATCGGGAGAGAACCATAAGATCTTCCTAGGGTAAGGTAAAACCTATCAATATAGTTCACAGAATGGATAAATTGATTTTTAAGTAGTCTTGATTTAAAAGGAATTTTGATTAATTAATCTAAGGTTAGGAGTCACATGTCTTGAGAGAGAATAAAATTGTAACTTAGGAATTCTTATCAGTCTAAAAAACTATAATTATTCATTGAACCAACATAAACTCAAGCACATTAAAGTTTTAGGATGATTCTACATTTAAGTCTCATCTATTTATTATTGTTTTTCCTTATCTATCGCTTTGGCTAATTAACTATTATTTATTGTTTATATTAGTTTAGTTTTCTTTTCCAATTTAAGCATTTGTTTATTTAGATTAGATAATAAAAAGACAGTTAGTACTAGTAATCATAGTCCTTGTAGGATTGAACCATACTTATCGATGCTAACTACAACTATATCATGCACTTACAATTAAAATACATCAACATGCTACATAGTGTTAAATTATAACTAATTTGACCCTATAAACATGCACAAATATAAACTTATCAGATTCTCTTATACTTAACTCGTTGCTTATTCTCAAGTAATTGACAACAAGAACCCTTAGCCTATTACTTAATTAACTACAACAAGAAATATTCTGCTTTTATAGGTGTATAATGACATTTAGCATATATCATAAACCTTTTAACCATTAGGTATCCCTAGTGGAAAAGATATAGTCTCTTGAGAGCTTACTAAAATGATACCAACAAATACCAATCTAAATTTACTAGTTGGCCTAATAGCTAATAACTCAAGATATACGTGTTTAATTCTCAAATGAATTACAAAAACTGACGCCTAATATTTCTTAAATGAATCACTATACACACAAGACATTGCAAACACTATTCTACCTCTTTCATTAAGTTCAAATACATCAACTTTACTTTTTCTTCATAAGGTCTCTTTTTGAAGAATGAAAAGTATATAATTCCTTCATAGGAAGCAATGTTACAAAAGTCACAGATGAAATTCCTCATAAGGTACTTTTTAAAAAAATGAAAAGTATATTATTCCTTAATAAGAAGCAAGGTTACAAAAGTCACAGAGGAAATTGGATGGATGGACTACAAAGAGACAACAACAATGAGAAGAGGGGAGTAAAGAAAATTTACTCTTGATAACATTTCTCTCCCTTCTTTCTTGATTAATTACAATTATACCCTTTGTTCTTTCCATTTTTGACAACTAAACCTCTTTGACTGGTTTGTTGCTATTTTGGTGCTAAACCTCATTTGAATCTCAGGGAGGCTTTACTTCAATGGAAGGCCATCTTTTGGCCTCGCATTACATAAAGGAAATTAGGAAAATAACCTCTACACATGTATTGTCTATGGAAGGACTTTTAGAACTCTTGCAAGATAATGGATGTTAAAACAAGAGAAGCTTCAGCTCAGCCTCTCGCTAACAACATAGTTATGTCTCCTTTAGTGCAAACTAACCTAAAGAACAAGAATGTTCCCTATTAGGATGTTACTAACGCAGTTGGAGCCTAGAGGAATAAATTGAATCTTCAAAATCACAAATGTCAGTTAAAAGATTTCCAAAATGTTATGAAAAATGGTATGCTAACCACTCCTATTAAACTGCTAAAAGCTGGTGCAAGTGCTTCATCTTCAGCATTGGTGGGGTTCTTTTGGAATCGGAGACCTGCATTCCCCATGGTTCAAGCTTGGGCTATTGTTAGATGGGGTAATAAGGGACTTGAAAGACCTATATTGATGGAGGATGGATCTTTCATATCCAAATTCAATGCAAACACTTGCTTGACTGACATATTAGAGAAAAGATCATGGCATGTAGGTGGTCAGCCCATATTTGTACAAAGATGGAAACCAAGAGCTAAATGTGGTAGAGGTAACATTGATTCGTTTCTTATATAGATTGATTTCCACAATATGCCATTAAAGCTTTGGACCATTGAAGGTTTAAGTTTTATAGCTAGATCACTTGGGAAACCAATTAGCATGGACTCTCAAATTGCCAATATGGAGATAATTTGCTATGGAAAATTCTGTGGTGAAGTAAAAAAGAAATGTTAAACTTCCAAATAGTATACCTATAAAGTTAGAAGAGGATAAGGAAATGGTGAAATGGGAATTCATAATTGCTTACCCTTGGAAAACCAACAATGATTAAAAAAATGGAAACCTATAGGAGAGGTTTTTAAGACTTGGAAGCATGATGAGCTTTTGGGTTTGGGAAATATTGAAGCTACTAAACAGAAGGATATGAGTGAAAATGTGGAGGATGAACCTGAAGTTGTTGCTGTTACTACAGAAATAGGTGAAACATTAGTTGAGAAGCCTCAGGTGGAACTTAAAATGGATGTTGTAAAGCCCCAGAACTAGTTGGAAGTCCTCTAAATAAGGAACCTATTAAGGAAGCAGTGTCCAACACAAGAAAAGGAAAAAAGGGAAAAACAAATAAATAGGAAACCGATCCGCCTATGTTCTAGTAGGGCACCTGGGCCCGAGCTCATGCTCAGACCACCCCATTGCCATCCCTTTTGATAGTTTGTAATTTTACTCATCTTTTATCTCATCTTTCCTAATTTAGCCTTATAAAACTACATTTTGATGCCTTTCAAGGCTTATCAAAGAATTCATTTATCTTTTTAAAAAAATTGTTTTAAATTCAATACTTAATTTCAAAATTAAAGTAATTATTTTTCTTAATTTGGTTACGATTAATAATTATATTGATTTCTAAACAGATTTGAGAAAAGTAGTTTTTAAAATTAGAATTAATTATTTTTAATTAATTAATTAATTAGTCTCTATAAAATTAACAAAATTATTTTCTTAAGTAGTTAAGAAAGGTGTTTTTAATTATATTTATTTATTTTAATGTGATAAATAAATGAAATTTATTATTTTTATTTAGAGATTATTTTTTATATATTTAGAAATTATTTTTTTTAATTTTGAATAATAAGTTTTGTGATTTATTATAAAAGATTTTTTAAATAAATGTGAAAATGTTTTTTCATCTATTAATTGAGAAAGATGAGTTTTCTTTGATATTTTTGAAAATTGTTATCTAATTTATTAAAGAAATATTTTAAATTAATATAAAAATAAATAAGGTAAATAACTTTCTTAACTAGATTTGAAATTTTAAATTTTGGTAGTAGTTTAATTTAATATTAAAAAATAGTTATCTAATTAAGGAAAATAATTTCTAATTAAATCAGAAATGACTTCTATTTGAATTAGAATGTCTCATTTATAAAACTTTTTTAAAAAAAAGAGTTGTCCTAAATTATAATAAGTAAGAAGTAGAATTTAGTAAAAATTGCTTTAAAATAGTTTTATTAAAGGTGTCAAGAAAATAGAAATAGTTTCGATTTAAATTTGAATTTATAGTAGAGTTAACGTTGGGTTATATCTATAACAAATTAAAACCTTAGTATTTGATCGGTATAACTTGTAATTCTTGTTAGTATTGTAAAATTAAGTATAACAATCCAGTTTTTGCATGAAAACTGGATTGTTTTTTCTCTTATACGAAAATTAGGTTGTACCTGATTTCCAGTGCCACCGTGTGCTTGAAAATCTCATCCATCGATTAAATGGGGAGATTTGATCCCGAAAAATTGCCCAATCGAATGTCTTGGAACTCAAAAACTATGGACCAATCGATTATCGTGATTCAAATTTCATTTTCTTGTGATCGTGCATCTGCAGAGTATGTAACACCTTAAAAAGAGGCATGAATATACTGGTGAATTAGCTTCTCGTATTTTGCAAGAGGTTTCTTCCACCAAATTCACTTTATTTCCCACAAGTTGACAAATACTTCAGTAAATTACGAAGAAACAAAACAAGCTTCAAATGATGTAGAACAAGGGCGATAAATCTTCGCCCTAGAATAAGTCCAATAGATTTAACTTTGAAAGTGGCGGCATATGGTGCACGCAAAATTGTTGAAAACACTAACAGCTGGGTTCTGACCATGTGTGCTGCAAATGGTGTATGCATTTGCTTGCAAAATTATACCAGCTTCACGTTTCGGGGGGTTTCTAAGGTGTGGTTTCCTGTCTCTGTGTTTCCTATTTCATGCTGAAGATAAGACAACAGAAACCTTTCACTGGTTGGGCTTCTTGGTAATGCACCGTAAAATTTGTCCGAGGCAATAACACTGCAAGTGACGCAATAAACTAAATAGACATTCACACCAAAAGTCTTAAGTTTACATTGAATACCCGGATGGAAACAGCCTATATCAAACAAGGGTGTCGTCTAACAAGCCCTATAACAAAATACAACTGCCTTTCGACTTCAGTGCTCAATAACCTAACTTTTGCCTAGACTTCAGCTACATGATTACTTACGTGGATTTTTCCTCCCAGTTAACAGGTGACAGAACAGTACCCGAAATTGATCTAGCCACTTCCATCAAGTTGTCCTTCAGAAAGAAGATGTGCCATATATTGCTGCAATGACAATTTAGGACAAGATAAGCCTCAGTTAATCCACACTCCATAAACGGACTTAGTGTTCTACTTTATCATATTAGGTGGTACTGAATTGCAGATAAGGAACCAAATAGTTAAATGCATGGATGCCTTTGCCAGCAAAGTTTTTTTTTTTCAAATTAACAAACATCTCAGTAATTCCTCTCAGTGGTTATAACTGCCAATACCTTCCGCTTCAACTGTAGAACTATTTAGAAAGCTTTGTGTTCTCATAAATTTGATATAATGATGAATATAAGTATCTTTCCTTCTCTGTCAAAGCAAAAGGAACCAAACACATTTCCAGCATACATTCAACAATGAAAATTTTCCAAACAACCTGTTATGAATAAAACAATGGATAAGTTTTCAAAGGGGCTGGTTTACCAAAGAAGACGTGGCATGACTTCACAAGGTTGACAAAGTCAAAAAGTT